>PVKP010031766.1:0-26629 GCA_004027715.1 Plecturocebus donacophilus | reverse complement strand
AAAAAAAAAAAAAAAGTGAATGTTTAGTTAGATATCCCTGTCTTCAGAGCTGAAGCAAAGCTCTGTACAACGTAGGAATTATAAGGAGTGTGAAAATACACCTTCAAAAGTTTAATAATGCCCTAGAGAAAACCTAGTTCATTTTACAAAAGGGGAATTTACTGTCAAATAGCTCTATTCATTCTATGAAACAAGGTTTCCTCCCGGAAGTATTCATCATCTGTGTGGGTTTCAGAGATCGGGGACAGGACTCCAGTAATCCTGCTGCAAACATCTCCATAGATCTTCAAATACAAAGGCTTTGCCCTGAAGTCCATCCAGTTTGGCTTTGCAATATCTGTTATAAAAGTTTTGCTTCCTATCTTTATGGGTGATTCAAGTTGGAAAGAGTGAAGTTAGCTCTTCTTTTCATTTAACAGGGGCATGAACACATGTAAATTCTCTGCATTTATCCCGAGCCCCTGGTTCTTCCCATTAGTAGGAACTGAGCTGTGTTGTTGTCTGAGAGCCTGGCACAGCACAGGGCATGCCGCCCACATCACAAGTCACACGGGGCATTCCCTGGTGAACAGCTCTTCAGTTACTGCTGAACTTGGGGTAATGGCTGTGATTGTTTCAAATATACGCTAGTGCTGGAGAGACAATATATTGGGGAGGGGGCATCTTGCATTTGCAACTTGTGCCCAATTTTCTCTTGAGACAGCTTCATCTAAACCAGTCTTCCTATGAGGAGGCAGCCAGGACGGTCCTGCAGGCACACCCTGGTCAAAAACATTTCCACAGTGAAACATTAACTACCCGCAGTTGTTAGGGTGAGAAGAAAGTTTAGGTAGATGGATTAGAGGATAATAACTATGATTAGCATTCAGAGAAATTAAAAACTGCCATTTATTCCACAGCCAAGGGACATAATGAAACCAAGGAATATGACTGCCTTGCTACAGCTCTTGAGAAAAGATCCATTTCCTCATTTGCCAAATGTGGGTTGATGTTTTACTCTCCATCACAGGCTGGGCTGCGGCAGGGATGACAACTGAGTCAGGTAAGGGAGATGGGCACAATGGACGCCCACGCCTGGGTTGGACATGCGCAGTGAGTGCGCGTGCTCAAGGCCCTTCTGGGGCTGCAGGCAGGCCTGACTTCCTGAAGGAGGCGCTGTGGATCCAGTCCCACGGATGCGGAAGGCCAGGCCTGGGACCAGGGGAGCGTCCTGCAGAGGCTGGGTGTTTGGCCAAGGTCACGGCCCCAGAGAACACTGTAGGGGTAGCATTGTGTCGCTGCATTGTGTCGCTGCAGCCGGGGAGAGCAGGCAACAAGGCCTGAAAGGTGAGCTGAGACAGATCCCTCAGGGCGCGGCACATGCCTTGGCCTCTCAGCTGCGTCTGCAGGCCCAGAGGAGACTCTGAAGAATTTTTTTTAACTGAATTTTTTTATTGTGGTTTAAAAAATATATACATATTCACATAATATATACATATTTTTATGCATATTTAATATATAAAACAATATATATTTTATTTTTTAAATGTTCTCTATATAACATGTTTTATATATAACAATATTGTATACCATGTGTACAATATTTTATATATATAATTTATATTTTATATATAATATACGTATTTTTATATGTTATAAAAACATATATATAAACAGATATATAAATATATGTAACATAACATTTACCCTTTTAACCATTTTAAGCGCACAGTTCAGTGGCATTAACTACATTCATATTGTCATACTACCATCGCCACCATCCATCTCCAGAATTTTTTCGTCTTTCTCAACTAAATTCAACCATTGTAATTTAACTAAATGTAACCATTATACAATAACTTCCTACTCCCCTCTCCCCAGCCTCTAGCAATCACAGTTCTACTTTCTGCCTCTATGAACTGACCACTCTAGGTATTTCCTGGAGGGAAATACAGTATTTGTCTTTCTGTGACTGGTCTGTCTCCCGCAGCACAGCGTCCTCCAGGTCCATCCATGCCGCAGCCCGTGTGAGAATCTCCTTGCCTTTAAAGGCTGAATGATATTCCATTGTGTGATACGCCACGTCTTGCTTATCCACTCATCCCTCAGTGGCCATCTGGGTTGTCTTCACTTTTGGCTGTTGTGAATAATGCTGCTAAGAACGCGGTGTACAAATTTCTGTTCAAACAGATGCGTTTTGAACAGGATAGCTGGTGCAGAAGAAGATGATGATGACAACACAACTAATACTGAATATGTGTTGAATATGTGCTAGGTGCTGTGCAAAGTACTTGACATGCATCAATTCGTTTAATCCTCACAACCGCCCCATCCTCACACCTACTTTTTTGAAGTTGATGTTATTATCATCTCCGTCTTACTTAAGAACCAGGGAAACCTACCCAGGCTTGCAGATAGCAGAAGGCAGACCCAGGAACTGCAACTGGATAGTCAGCCTGCAGAGCCTCGGAACTCACTGCACCCCATGGCCTCTCCTGGAGGACTGGGAGAGGTGAGCTAATGCATGGAGGCTGTTGCTGGACCATGGAAATAATCCAGGCAGGAGCTGATGGGAGCCGTGAACTGAGCTCAGGAAGCAATAAAGAATAGACATGAGGCCAGAGACTTGAGATTTTTAGGGAGTGAGATGGACAAGCTCCCCGGAGAGACTGTGGGTGTGAGGAAGCGGAGAGGTCTAGGATGACGTCAGCGTTTGATCTTGGTCACCTAGGAGAAGAGTGGTGCCATTCACTAAGAGAACATCGGTAAATTGGCAGGTATAGTGGGAGGGAAAAAGAATGATTTTATTTAGTACCTGCTGAATCTGAGATTCCACAGCATATTTGGATACAGGTGTCCAACAGGCAGTAAGGTATGAGTCAAAGTCAATAGAAAGATCTTGTTGGAGACACAGATTGGGAAGTCATTAGCATAGGGGAGAGTTAGAATCTTGGAAGTCGATAGCTTGTCTATGGATCATGTGTGTGGAATTGAAAAGAAGAGATGGAAATTGAAACCCAGGAATGGGGAGTTGAAAAGGTGGGGCAGAGGAAACACACTAGGGTTTATAAATTTCATAACTGACACGACAGCAGAGAGGGCGTGAGGCCCCACTGCATCGCTGCATGTGCATTTATCCACACTGTGCTCCCTTCCAGGGGAAAACCAAAGATTAGGGCCTGGGTCAACAAAGAGGAGACAGCATGCACTTGGTGGGAAGCCTCAGAAGGGTAGGAGGATATGGAAGCCAAGGTGGAGGAAATATTTCTGGAAGGATGGCATCAAATGTCTCAAAGAGATCAAATAAAATGGAACCAAAAAGTGCCCACTCACGTCTGCAGTTAACATTGCTGGTGACCTTAGAAAGGGACATTCTGTGGAAGGGGTAGGAGCAGGGACGAGCTTGCCCTGGACTGAGGCATAAAGGAGAGTGTGGGTGTATATGGAGTATAGACGTCAGAAGTGGGTGTCTGGGGACTAGGGGGGCACGCAGTGGCTCCTAGGGGCTGGCCTGTGGGAGGCAAAAGGAAGATCTTGAGCTTGTTCGCAGATAAAGGGACAAAAACCATTGCAGAAGCGTGGTCAGGGGATCAGGCCTGGGAGGTCAGAAGACAAGAGGAGGAGCTCATGTTTATGAGCATTCACCTTCAGTACAGGAGGGTTGCCGGCTGCCTGAGGCCGGAGAAGAGAGTGGCTGGTCAGGCACTGTACAGGGGCCCTGGGGAAGCGGGGACCTTCGGAAAAAGCACGTGTTCACAGCTGACCTTGACGCAGCGAGGCTGAGACACGCATGTCAGAAATGGCAAAGTACTTTTGGGAAGTCATTTGGCAATGGATATAAAGTTAGCTTTGGGAATTTGCCCTAAGAATAAATGAAAGAAAAAACATCCATACAAATATGCTCCTGGCACATTATTTACAATATTATTTTTAAAAAGCACATGTGGCTAATGGCATGGAAACGAGTTAAGTAAATTATGAAACATATGCTCAATGGATGGAATATTATGAGGTCATTAAAGTTATAATTATGAAGCTTACAGCTACACAGAAACATGGTTATGATAGTAAATGGAAAATTAGTCCTAAAATTGTATGTATACTCTAATTGCAACTAAGTGAAGTATGCTTTCCCATAAAAGTACATTACAAGAGAATCCCTAAACTGATACTAGCTGTTGGCTGGAGATAATGGTTAAATTACGGCTGACTTTTTTTTCTTTTTCCATTTGGAAAGCTTGTTTTGAATCCTAATGCTACAGTTCCCCTTAAGACAACAACATCAACAAAAAGTAGCCTTATATCTTATTCGCTAGTACCGTATTTAAAAGAGAACATCGGGCCGGGTGCGGTGGCTCATGCCTGTAATCCCAGCACTTTGAGAGGCCGAGGCGGGCGGATCATGAGGTCAGGAGATCGAGACCATCCTAGCCAACATGGTGAAACCCCGTCTCTACTAAAAATACAAAAAATTAGCTGGGTGTGGTGGTGTGTGCCTGTAGTCCCAGCTATTTGGGACGCTGAGGCAGGAGAATTGCTTGAACCCAGGAGGCGGAGGTTGCAGTGAGCCGAGATTGTGCCACTGCACTCCAGCCTGGTGCCTGGCAACAGAGTGAGACTCTCTCTCAAAAATAAAAAAAAATAAATAAATAAAAGAGAACATTGCTGGATTGTTTTTCCTCTCTACCTGACAGTATCGAGGCCTAATAGGATGGATTTTATATGGTGTGGCAATTTCCTTCAAAGCTCCTTGCCTCTGATGTTGAGACTGAGTGTTGATGGTAATGGGTGTCTCCTTCCCACAGTCCAAAGCGTACTTGGATGCTTCTAATAGAAAAGATGCTGGCTAAACTTGAACAGCATTCCCAGCCCAGGCACCATGCCTTGCAAATGGCAGGCAGGACAGAGATAGCCGTCCTTGCCAGCCCTGTATCCAGCACACAGGTATGTAGCTTTCATTCTACTGGGGCACGTCCCTGGAGGAGCCTACTAGCAGCTTGTCATAGAATCCCAACCTCTCTGGCGCCCAAGTCATAGGTTAGACTGCAGTCCTCAGCCTCAGTCTCTTAATATTTGTCTTCTTCTACTTTGAGTTAAATTATCTTTATTTTTCTCTTTTTGGGGTACACTAACATTTAGAGAGCTTATGAATGGTTCAAAATATTGATACAATAGACATTTTGAAATGGAATTGAAAGTCAAATGGCAGCCATTCTATGCTAGGGACAGGGCAACATGGGATGGAAGAAGTGGATCCCAGCCTCCTATCTGCTAGAATTTCCCTTCATTAAACGCTGCTGTTGGCTGGTAGAGGTGGCTCATGCCTGTCATTCCACACTTTGGGAGGCTGAGGCATGTGGATCACTGGAGCCCAGGAGTTTGAGACCAGCCTGGGCAACATGACAAAACCTCATCTCTACAAAAAATACAAATAAGCTGGAAGTAGTGGTGCACGTCTGTGGTCCCAGCTACTTGGGAGGCTGAGGTTGGAGGATCGCTTGGAAGCAGCGGGTCGAGGTTACAGTGAGCTGTGATGGCGGCACTGAACTCCAGTCTGGGTGACAGTGAGACCCCAAAAGAAAGAAAGAGAGAGAGAGAGAGAAAAGAAAGAAAGAAAAAGAAAGAAAAGAAAGAAAGAAAAAGAAAGAAAAGAAAAGCAAGCAAGCAAGCTGCTGCTGCTAAGTACCCTAGCTCTGGCTTCTAGACTTCTCTAATAATTTACTCTTTCATTGAAAGGAATCAATTTAATAGGTGAGATAATTATAGACTCAATATAAGCATAAGAAAAAATCAGAATTTAGAGATTCATCTGCAAAAGGTGCATTAAAAAGGATAATTAATACATCTGATGTTTTCAAGAGGCACTAAAATGTGCATGAATCACCTAGATTAAACCCAGGAGTGGGGCAGGAATTGCATCCTCTTCCTCCTGGTCTCTGGGTGCATAATTGCTTATTCGGTTGTAAACTACTCCATCTCGTGGCTAAACAAAGGTACTAATAGAGCTCGAGGTACCCTTATTTTCACACCGAAAATCACTGTGTCTTCTCCTCTTAAAAGTTATTCATAGGCTTTAAGAAATCCAAGCCATTTAAGAATCATGAACAAGGTTTAAAAAATTCCAATCATATCTAAATGAAGAAAGAAGCAAGCAAATTATCCATAATCTCATTATCTATACTTATCCACACACACATATTTTTAGGCAAATACAGGCACATAATAACATGCATTCTGCTTTAGGTGAGAACTAGTTACAATCTGTCTTTTTTTACTTCAAATGAATCACTATGTTAACAAAATTCAGGAATGAGAGCTGGTCAGAATTTGATAAAATTAACAGGTTCAACTTTCTAGTTGTTATTGTAAACAGAACAATCAGGAAATTTATGACTTTGGAAAGTAGAGCTTTATTTCTTATAAAGAGTTACAGCCTGTAAGGTGGGCATTCCAATAGGTTGGGAAATGTAGCCTATTTCCCAAAGCTATGGACAGGTATACATATTCAACAGGATATAGGAGGAATCATGAATATTCATGAAAGGGGGTCTTGCACATGTGTGATAAGCAAACATGCATGTTATATACATCCCAGGTTCTCCTTGGGGTGGAGACATAACATTTAAATGTATTATAATTAGGCCCTATAATATGTCAAAAGGTGAAGCAGGGTGTCAACACACTCAAGTGGGCAGCCTCTCTAAACCAGCCATAACCAGTCCATGGCCTGTGGTGGCTTATCAGAAGAAAGTTACAGAAGTCAGTCTCCTTGGGTCTGGGCTTCCTGATCTGTTAAAAGGGATGAGGGGTGGGTGTCAGAGATTGCACACCAGTGGGACCCCAATTCCCCTCTGCAGACCTTCTGGCCTTCAAGGTGCCCAGGGTCTTACAATGCTCGCTGCATTTGTTGCCTGCCTGGGGAAGCATTTGACTCACAACAGTGGAATTAAATGATCCCTAAATTCCCCACCACTTGAGACATCCAGCTGATGGTGTTCCAAAGCTGTAGTTACGGCTGGTGGAAGGGGCTGAGTTAGTCAGTGTCTGGCAGTGGATGAGCTGCTGCTGGTTCCTCACTGCTTATGTCAAGGCCAGTGCTTGTCTCGCTGCTAGAGAAAACGATCTCTGGCAGTTAGAATCTAGTTGAGCCTTTAAATGTTGAGTGTGTGACTTAACCCTTCCCTGCCATGGCCTCAGGTCTTGTTTATAATTTGGTAGCTTATTGCCATAAAGAGTTTGTTCTGTCAGTCTTATGGTCTTTATTTTAACATTAATGCTGGTCAGTTGTGTCTACACTGCAAAAAGGAAAAGGTATTATATAACGAGACGTCCGACCTCCTGTCCTGCTATGGCCCAGAATTTTCTTTAAGGTTCCTCTGGGGTCCCCTTGGCCAAGAGGAAGTTCATTCAGCTGGCTGGGGGGCTTAGTTTTCACTATAAATATTTTCATAGCAGTTAGGACAACCACAGTCTCCTTGGGCCGGGGTCTCCTGATCTGTTAAAGGGGATGAGGGGCGGGTGTCAGAGATTGCACACCAGTGGGACCACAAATTCCCACCGCAGACCTTCTGGCCTCCAAGGTGCCCAGAGTCTTGCAATGCTCCCTGCATTTGATGTCTGTCTGGGGAAGCATTTGGCTCACAACAGTGGAATTAAATGATCCCTAAATTCCCCGCCACTTGAGACATTCAGTTGATGCTGTTCGTATCCTGATAACTCTTAATAAACCAGAGAAGTGGTTCTCAAAGTGGTGTCCCTGGACCAGCAGGATCTGTATCAACTGGGAACTAGTTAGAAATGCAGATTATTGGGCTGGGCGCAGTGGCTCACACTTGTAATCCCAGCACTTTGGGAGGCCAAGGCCGGCAGATCACGAGGTCAAGAGATCGAGACCATCCTGGCCAACATGGTGAAATCCCATCTCTACTAAAAATACAAAAGCCAGGCATGGTGGCACAGGCCTGTGGTCCCAGCTACTTGGGGGGCTGAGGCGGAAGAATCGCTTGAACCCAGGAGGTGGAGGTTGCAGTGAGCCGAGATTGCACCACTGCACTCCAGTCTGGCAACAGAGCAAGACTCCGTCTCAAAAAAAAAAAAAAAGAAAGAAATGTAGATTATCAGGTCTTCTCTTAGGTGTACTAAATGAGCTGGGGGTGGGACCAGCCACGTGTCTTGGGCCCTCCAGGTGATTCTGGTGCACATATAACTTCCAGAACCACTGACGCAGAACATCAATGAGATCACCCTTTTCTTATTCACATATCTTTCACCCTCTCACTATTAATTTTCGCAGTCTTATCTCCACACAGATTAGGCTACTGCAGTTCAACTGATCATAATATAATAAATTCAGAGCAGGGCTCCTTTCCTCCAGCTCCACTGCTAGCACTGTGGGCCAAGCCACTGCCTTCTGTCACCTGACTTGCAGCAGCCACTGCCCTGGCCTCCCTGCTTCCATTTTCACCCCAAGTCAGCTCCACTCAGAACGCTCCCATGGCTCCCCTCTCACCCGAGGAAAGCTTGCTGCCTTAAACAATGTCAGGGCTCTATCGGCTGCCTTTTGGCCTTGCTGACTTCGTCTCCTACCAATCCCCTGTTCTCTCTGATTGAGACACATTTGCCTCTTCCTCATCCTACCATTCGGCCTTTGCATTAGCCGAGCTCACTCTGCGCCCCCCCCCACCCCCAGAGCCCTCAGGTACCATATGTGTGCATAGGTCGCCTTCTCGCTGCCTTCTCACCTCTGCTCAAACACCACTGCAGCATCGAGGCCCCTGATCGTCCTATTTAAGTTGTAACCTCTTCATCCCCACCCCTCCACATTCCCCCTTCCCTCCTTTCTGGCACCTTCTACCAGGGGGAACATCAAGTACTTGGCTCAGTTTAATGTTTATTTTCCTGGCTGGAATGTGAGTCCCATGAAGGCTGGGCTTTTGATCTGCTCCAGGGGCATCCCCAGCACCTAGCACAGGGCTGCGTGGGGCAGTGATCAATCAGCATTTGCTAGATGAATGAAAGAAACATGCTTATTAGGGGCACGTGCACCCTGATGTGGGGGGCCCGTGACTGAGGGCAGCCCCACTCCCATGCTCTGGCCAGCTCACATCATGCTTCACCACCTGTGCATGCTTGGACTGCCCAGGAGGGCACAGGAGACACTCTCACAGCCCCTGCCCCACCGAGGTTACCTTGAGTCCCACCGAGCTCCTTCTTGTCCAGTGAAACTCAGATTCTGAGTCCTCCCAGTACAGGGCTCCAGGCTGCCACATGCGGTTAACCCATCCATGGGCAAGGTCCAGGACTTGGCCAGAGAGAGGCTTCGAAGGAAAAGAAACTTGTATTATTTGGTTTGGATCTGGAACATCTCCCAGGCACCTTGAGTTGTCGCCCCAATGTAATCTCCTCATTCTTTCTATCTGTTCTGAAACATACAACCACTAGTCCCCATTCTCTCTGGTGTAAAAGTAAGAACCGGTACTCTGTGAACACCTGTGGCAGCTTCTATGGCTGCTGTGATGGATTATGGATTACCACAGGCTTAGTGGCTGAAATCCGCACCACGTCTGGTCTGACGACAGTGTAGGTACAGCCTCGCTGGGCTAACAGCAGGTGTGGGCAGGCTGTGCTCCCTTCTGGAGGCTCCCAACACCTTCATAGGGAGGCTAGGAATCTATTTTGAGGTTAGATTTAAAATGTAGAATATGAAGGGGACTCAGGTCTAATAGTTACTGTGTGCTTATTGAGCTCAGAAGTTAATCAAATAGCTTAAGCTTATTCTAAAAGACTTTAGAGCTATTAATATAATGAAAGGGGTCAGAGCCACATACTAGGTGTGTTAGAAATGAGAAATACCAGGCCAGGCGCAGTGGCTCATGCCTGTGATCCCAGTACTTTGGGAGGCCAAGGTGGGTGGATCACTTGAAGTCAGGAGTTCGAGACCAGCCTGGGCAACATGGTGAAACGCAGTCTCAACTGAAACTACAAAAATTAGCCTGGCGTGGTGGTGCATGACTGTAGTCCCAACTACTTGAGGGGGTGAAGCAGGAGAATTGCTTGAACCCAGGAGATGGGGGTTGCAGTGACCTGAGATTGTGCCACTGCACTCCAGCCTGGGCAACAGAGTGAGACTCCATCTCAAAACAAACAAACAAAAAAAGAAATACTGAACACGTCCTTCAGAGTCACTTTTGTCTTACTATCCTTCCAGCCTCACAAGCACTGAGGCATGCTCCCTGCCCAACAGGACACTGTGGTCCTCCTTCTCAAGTGACCCAAGAGTGGTTCCATTTTGTCATGGGAGCTGAGTTTGCAAGGTCACCAGATTCTCCTGCTGCCTCCTCTGAGACCCAAGAAACCCACAAAGGTTTCTACTGATAAGCAGGGCAGCCTCAGCAGTGGCCAGATGGCTCTGTGGTGGTGGGCTGCCGGCACAGCCTGCTGCTTCCCTGCAGATCCTACATGCAGAGGCAGCAGGGCTAGGAGCGGAAGAGAGGGAGGGAACGAGAGACAGTCTGGGCAGGGAGGGCCCTCATGGGGAGGTCTCAGGCAGCTAGAAACACCCATCACATACCACGCGATACCTGGGGCTTATGTTTAGGGAAATTATGTCCAAAATTAATCAATATTAATCCACGATGCTTTTTAAACAAGTATTTTAAAGTCAGGAGCAAGAAAATCAGAAAGTAAAATTGTGATAAAATTTGACTACAAAATTTTGAAGGCTGGGTGCGGTGGCTCACGTCTGTAATCCCAGCACTTTGAGAGGCCAAGGTAGGAGGATCACTTGAGGCCAGAAGTCTGAGACCAGCCTGGGCAACATAGAGAGACCCCATCACTAGAAAACATTTAAAAACTTAGCTGGGCATGGTGGCGCACACCTATAGTCCCAGCTACTCAGGAGGCTGAGGTGGGGGCATCACTTGAGCCCAGGAGTTTGATGCTGCAGTGAGCTAGAATTGCATCACTGCACTCCAGCCTGGGCAACAGAGTGAGACCACATCTCGAATGTGTCCCATCATAGTAACGAACCGAACAGGAATTCTGAAGCCAGTGGAATGCAGAGCTCAGCCCATGGTGCACGTCAGGGGCACTGTGAGCCCCTCGCTGCTGTACAGCATTGCTTTCCCATGCCGCTGGCCAGGGCAGGAGTCCTTTGCCTTCATCCGACTCCATTACCCTGACGTGGTGTAATGGAATTCTAGGGTCATGTAAATTCGCCTTATTCTGCAGGAAGACTGAAGTGCTGACTGTGTGCACAGTGGCCTCTAGCTTTGATGTTCTTTCTTTGCAAAGATGTCTATTGAGAAAGGCCTCCCAAACTTCGATTCAGGCTGCAGCTGCTCACCCTATGGTTCCCGTGCTGGAGAAGGCAGGGTGCAGGGAGACAGGTGAGGACCAAGCGGGCCCCCGAAGAAAGAATATCACCATGAACTCCAAAACAGCTAATGCAAGCCAGACCAACTCACAGACAGAGAAATAACCATGGCCTGGGGCTCCAAGACCCAGTAAAACAGCAAGTTAGTATTGTTTTCCGATTAATTCTTTTCTGAGTGAGAAAAGGCCCGATAGAGCTGTCACCTGCCTCTCTAAATGCTACCTGTGGGTCCGGCTTCACTATCACCTCCTGACGGCCTTGCTTTTGCTGTCAACGTGATAACATCTGTTTACCCAGGGCCTATCCTGTGGCAGAAACTCTGCTGGTGTTGCATCTAAGTCCTTGAGTGGCCCAGAGCCCCGGAGGGTAGGGTTTTGAAAACATTTTTCAGGCAGGAAAATGGAGGCTCATGGAGACACAAAGGAAGTTGTGGCACCTGAGCACCTAAGATGTGCTGGGCACCATGCCAGGCCTCTCCCAGCTCAGGGTCCTGAGGCGAGAGCCTGAGATCCCACGAGGCTTTTGTTACCTGTTCCCAGCCTGACCCAACAGGTGAGGTCGTGTCCCCCACCATGTGGGGACAAGCCCTCAGCACTGAGTCATTACCTTGACACTCACAGGCAGCACCTCACAGCCAGGACTTAATTGCCTTTTAATTGTTTTCTCTGTTTGTTGTTTTTCTGTAATTAGACTCGAAGCTCTGAGGACAAAAACTCTGACTTCACCGTATTTTGTAACCCTGACTGCTGGACCCAAAGGTGTTTTTAGTAAATATGGATTGACTGACAGAAGAATCCAGACTGCACAAGACAGAAGGGTGGGCAGATGGCCACCTTCCAAATCGCCTGAGCACTGTTAGGAAGCGTCGGTTATGAGGTCTTCCAACTACTAGGCAGAAACTGATTTCTGTGCTTTCCGTGTGCCAGGCCCTGGGGATCCAAGATGGGTGGAACAGGATCCCGGCGTGTCAAGCTTCCACTCTCGAGGGAGGAGAACACATGCATGACTGGCCCCCAGAAGCACTCTCAGAGGTGCCCCAGGCAGGTGCTGCATGGTATGAGGAGATGCATGGTGGGGTGGGGAAGGGGCCAGGCCTTCCTCGTGGGCAGAGGAGCAGGGAGGTGCTGGGGCCTGTGTGGGCTCAGCCATCTGGGATGGCCAGGGGGAGGGTACTGTTGGGAGAAGGAATCAAGCCTGAATGAAAGATGGGGCAGAAAGACGTTTTGTGAGGAGCCCCCAATAACTGGTGGCAGAGAAAGCTTCGGACTGCATTCTACAAACTGAAATGAGAACTTCTACTTTAAGATTGTTCTTTTCTCGGTGTGACTCACTGCCTTCTGGGAACAGGACCTGATACCTTCTAGGAAGTATCCCTTCTGCTCCAACCACAAACTTCAAGTGGCGCTATTCTAACATGATCCCAGCTCCCTAGAGCCAGATCAAGAATAGGCCAGTAAGTGATTTCCTGGCATCTTTTGGAAGAACCCTGAAAAGCAGTTCTGCCTAGAAGGGAAGAAAGCAGACAGGGTGGCAACGGGCACTTCGGGGACATTTCAGCCGTGAGACCAGGATGCTGCCACCCTGTCTTTAGGTCGGCTGTTCAACTCTTGTCTCAAGAACACTGGATACCCCAAGAGCTTCCCAATAACCTGAAAGAGCTTCCCCCTTTCCATTTAAAGATAGAACAAGTTGGACTTTTGCAGCCTGCAACCAAGAGTGTCCTAATATCACCGAATACAACCCTTGACTGAAATGCAGTCCTTAGCGTCCTTTATTTTATCTATTAAACAGCACTATGAAAAAACACCTTCCCTCCACCATTTCCTCCCCTAGCTTCAAAGAAGCAATATTCTGAAATTACAAAAGAGAGATTCAACTTAATAGAGGGGGACAGTGTGAGGGAACAGTTTACTTGGCAAAAGTAATGATGGCATCCTCGGTGGAGAAGGTTTGCCGTGAGGTCAGATACAATTACGGAGGGTTCGGGATGAATCTTTCATTCCTGACATAGAGGGAAAGACCTCTTACTGCGAGGCTAGCTCCCCTGGAGAGGTTTCAATCTTTTTTAGGAAGTCCAATCAAGTCCTGGGAAAATGAAAAAGGAATAAATTTGAAGTTCTCCTGAACAGTTTTCATAGAAGATCCAAAAGTGGCTGTAACTTTTGTTAAAGTAAAGCTTCTGTAGCAGTGATTTAATGAAAAGTGATATGAACTCAGCACTCTAATAAAGGAGGTCTTCCCCCTTCCTTTTCAAAAAATTTCCTAGAAGGAACTTTGGCTGGCTGATGCTTATCACCTTAGTAGATAAATATTTGATGAGTGAATGAAAGTCAAATACAAAAAGGCAGACACACAGGAAAGTCACACTCTGGCCTCTGTTTTACCCTTGTACTAACAGTGCCCGTCACAGAGGCCTTGTTTAAAAAGATGGGTTTTATTATTATTTGTATGGGGAGGCCAACAGATAGGAGATGACTGCCACTGAAAAGACAGTTTATTTTTCACAGAACCCAGGAGGGGTCAGCCACGCAGTGCAGGGCCACGTGGGGAGGCAAGAGGGAGCCAGGGGAGGAATAGGGAGAGCCTTGATTGGCTATTCCTGGAAGAAGAGACAGGGTAAGCAGCTGAGTGGGCTGAGGATGGGCTACTTGGAATCATTTCATTTGTTTTAAGATTAGCTACTTTGAGTAATTCCAGTGGGTTTAGGATTACCTACTTTGAATAGTTTGAGTGGGTTTGGAATTGGCTACTTTGAATCATATCTGTGCCTTTAGGATTGGCTAATATGCATCATTTCGGCTGTTCTAGGATTAACTATTGCATCATTTCAGTGGGTTTCAAACTAGCTACTTTGTGTAAATTCACTAGGTTTAGGATAGGCTACTTTGAGTAATTTCAGCGGGTTTAGGATTGGTTACTTTGCATACATTCACTAGGTTTAGGATAGGCTATTTGAGTAATTTCAGTGGGTTTAGGATTGGCTACTTTGCATAAATTCACTAGGTTTAGGATAGGCTACTTTGAGTAATTTCAGTGGGTTTTGAATTGGCTACTTTGCATAAATTCAGTGGGTTTAGGATTGGCTACTTTGAGTAATTTCAGTGGGTTTAGGATTGGGTGCTTGTATTAATTTCAGCAGGCTCTGGTATATGGGAATTGTCCCTAATTCTCTGGTGCCCCCGGGGTTGATCAGGGCTGGGAAATGTCTGCCTAGGGTGTGACAGCCATAAAGGAGGTGGCTGGCTGGGTGTGGCTCTGGATCGGCTGGTTTGTATAGGAAAGGCTAGTCCTTTGCTATCTCTAGGAAATTTACTAGTTTTAGACAATGGCTAGCCCTGGGTGGGGGGGGGCAGTCCTCCAGGGTCAGCAAGGCCCCAACATTTTATCAAAACATCAGAAAAACATGGTTTTAAATACAGGCCTTTGCTCCATAAAAATCATGATCTTTAATTCTCTTCTAATTCTAATAGAATTCTTAATTCTATTGTTCTTTTTTCTTGGTGATGACATTAATTTTATTATTTTGTTTAAAAGGTTAATGGCCTGTGTAGAATGAAAAGTAATACAGTGACATGACTTGAATTCTTTTAAAACATATTTTATTATTTTGAACCTCTATTAATCTGTGTTTTCTGTGAAATGACAGAAAAATTCTTTGTAAGATTTGGCTTTTGTATTCATTTTGATTTTGTGTTGAGGTTCAGTAGTTTTTATAGCTTAGTGTTCAAAGATCACTTTCAATTTTTAGTAATGGGTTTATTGCATTTAAAGTGTTTTAACTAAAGACTCAGAATACGAAGAAAGGCTTAGGTTACTTCTGTAGCCTACAAAGTTATTGAGCAAGGTGGCAATAATTTTTTGTGAGAGTATTATTATTCCTTGCCTCTTAATTTTGTAGGATACATTACAGCCTTTCTATTTACCTTCAATATTTATAAATAACAATGTACTGATCCTTTCTTATAAATATTTATAAACTCTTAGCAAGAGCTACTAATATGGTTCTGATGGTTCTGTGAGAGGCTGAACACATTCAGTGTCTGTGGGGTTTCCTGAATGGAGACTAGGCAATGTATTTTAACTGGCATGAAAACACCTGGTTTCCAATATCAAATCATTCCAACATTCATATCATGTTTTTATTTTTTCTGAGTAGTCAGGTCAATGAACTTTGTGTTAAAAAAGGAGGGAAAATGTACCAAATGACTGTCATCCATTTTCAAGGAAACCACTTATTTATTCCATCACTCTGTGCCTTCCTCTTCCACACTCTTGGGTCTCTGTGCACCCTTGTTTAACTGCATGACAGAGGTTAAGAAGGGATTTTTTGAGGGGGGAAGAGAATCATAACCAACGTTTATAGAGCTCTTCCTACAGACTAAGCAGCTCAGGTAGATTGTTTTGAATCCTCAAAATCCTTGGACAGGTGCTGCTATTCTCTCTTCTTCACAAATAAGTAGTAGAGGTTTAAGGAGATCAACTCATCCAAAGTCACACAGGAACTCCAGAGCCCGTGCTCTGAACCACGTACATATTTTCCCCAGTGGTTTTTAATCTACTTTTATGATGCAATAGTGCATAGTAAGTATGTGTGTCATGTTTGGAAAGTATAATAAAGTGGACACTAAGGAACCCACCTCCCAGCTTCCGGTAAACATCACCACCAATACCTCTGCAGTCTTGGGGGCCTGCCTTCCACTCCCACCTGCTACAGGCCTTATCTCCGGAGCCTCTGACCAACATCTGCTGTACTTCCTCCACTGGATTCTGTGCTGCACACAAAGGCCAGACTCATTTTCCTTAAAAAAAAATAAATAAATAAAATAAACTCCCTACACCATGGGGATGGCCCTCTTGGGGCATGTTTTGAGTAAGGGACCTATACCCACAAGCAGTGCACATGTGTATAAAAATCCGAAAATGATTTCAATGTTTCGCAGACTTCCTCAAACTAACGATTTATCAAACCGGGACACTTGGGAGTAAAAGGGGAACTATGTAGTTAGCAGTGACACTGGGATGGCAGGACGGTAGGGCCACCCTGGAAAAAATGGGGGGCACTGTCACCTTTGACCTCATCCCTGGACTCCCATAGCTCTTCCCATCACTTTGCCCAGAATCTTCTCCTCCAATCGTATGGCCCACTGACTGTCCTCATAATGATCCCATATTGATGGAGTGGTTATGAGATCGTCACCCCGAAAGAGATGAGAGTTCTAGCTTGGAGGGCATAGTACAAATGCTAACTAATCTATACCCATCCATTAGGATCTGGCTGACATCCACCTCTCCGATCAAGTCTTCTTACTGGACCAATGCAGTATGATCTCCTTTTGCAGACGGTCTTAGCACAGGCTGCGTGCCTGGCTTGTGTGCTATGATAGCTGGCCTGGTATTCTTCCACAGTGGTTCAGAGCACTGGCTCCAGAGGTGGGATTCTAGGTTCCAACCTGGCTTGGGCACTCACTAGCTCTAGGACTTTGGGCAAGTTATTGAACCTCTTTGAGTGCTAATTTTCTCAGTATCTACCTCATAGGGTTGGCTGAGAGGATCAAATGTGTTACTTGTATTTAGAACAGTACCTGGAACAGAATAGGAGCTATAGAAGCATTAGCTGTCACTGTCACCTTAAGGCAATAATCTTGTCAAATGCCTATTAAAAAAAATAGCCCCTAGAGAGCCCTTCCCAATGTATGCACATAGTGTGTGTTAAAAATACTTCCCAACAGGTATTTCCCACAAAGGTAGCTGGGATGTCTGAGAAGCTAAGTGCTCCTGTGGTAACGACTTGGTGACAAAGGAGCTAGTGTCAAGCCTGAACAAAGGAACAAGAGCTCCGACATACTTTAATCCTCTTCCCTGGCGGCCTCACATCAACACTGTCCACAGTCTAGCTCCTGTTATAGCCGGAATGGAGCAGACAGCCGGAGCTTTTACACTTATTTTACTTAACCATCACACAAGGGCAGATGGGGCTGGTAGGGCAGAAAATGACCCCAATTTGACTCAAAAGAAATTGGGACTCATGGCTGGATGCAGTGGCTCATGCCTGTAATCCTAGCACTTTGGGAGGCCGAGACAGGTGGATCACCAGGTCAGCAGTTCGAGACCAACCTGACCAACATAGTGAAACCCCATCTCTACTGAAAATACAAAAAAAAAAAAAAAAAAAAAATTAGCTGGGCATGGTGGAGTGCACCTGTAATCCCAGCTACTTGAGAGGGTGAGGCAGGAGAATCATGTGAGCCTGGGACAGGGAGGTTGCGGTTGTATTGAGCTGGGATGGCACCACTGCACTACAGCCTGGGCGACAGTACAAGACTCTGTCCCAGAAAAAAAGGAATTGAGACTCAGCGGGTACAATGACTTGCAAGGTTACAAGCCAGTGTTTCCTCCAGACACCATGGGGAAAAGCCCTGTAATGTCCTCCTGGAGGCTGCTTGTTGGTCGTCCCCGACATCCCTGCCCACTGTACCTCACTTGCTGTCTTCATGTCACCACCCTTCCGCCCTTTGCTGGCTCTTCCCTCCTGACTTTAAATTGTATTGGAGATACAGCCTTCTCCCTGCCCAATTTTTTGTGTAGAACAAGCCCATGTTTCAAATCCCCTTCATTGCAGCAGCCTCCCACATCTGTCAGCAGGCTGACCTGTCGCCTGAGTCACATCTCTCTTTGCCAACTGTGCTTCAAGCATCTCATCTGAGGCGGCTCCAAACACCTGAAACTCAAGGAAACCCAAGCCAACCCCTCTGGTGTCTCTGTCTCCTCCTACCAACTTTTCTTCTAGTCTTCCTGGCTGTTTGCGTTTCCAACAGCCTGTGGATCTCATACCTAAGACCCATCCCAGCTCTCCTGCAGCCAATCAGCTATCATACTCAGTCCAGGCAAGCTTGGCAACGTTTCTCACACATACCTCCTTTCTGTTCTCCGTGCTGGGTCCCATTCCCTCTGTTTACAACAGCCGCCTGGCAGGTCTCCTCCTTCTAGTTACTCCCTGCTCCTGCAATTGCTCAGTTACCTTCCTGATGAAGAGATTCTCAAAGCCTTTTCCCTGGAGCTTGGGGTTCCTGAGACCCAGAAGCCGGTGAGACTTAGGGCTCCGATTTTGTTGTTACAGTACTATGACTCTACTTTATAAGGTTGCTAAAATATAGTTTAAAAACATAGTTCTAATTTCAACCCTCAACTGTTCTCTCAAAGGAGAAAAAAAGGCGAGGTGATTCCCCTTCGGCAGTGCAGGAACATTGCCGCGAATTTCAGGCTCTCCACAAACCCACCCCAGCCTCCTTCCCAGATGGTTTCCAAAGGGACCTCCTTCCTCCCCAGCAATGCCCTGGCCCACCTGGCTTCACTCCCTGCACACTTCCTGAACTTTCCTTCTTCCTTTCTCACCATTGCCTCCATCTGTACTCCCACCCTCTCTTCCCATGGCCTCTTTTTCCTCCACCACCTCCTCGTCAGAGTGCTACCATCCTCAAGGTCCCTTCCTTAGCTCTCCTGGCATTGTAGAAGCAGCACTCCAGGTCTCCTATTAGACTTGAAAAGTTTGTCTCCTCCATGACACCAAAAGTAGCTGATGCAGGGCCAGATGGCATATATTCCAGGGAGCTGCGCACTGCCCTGGAGAACACCAGGTATGGCAAGAGCTCAGCAAGCGGGCAATCAGTGCTGACAGAACCACCCACCATCCCATCTCAGCACACCCACACCACGTGGGGGAACCACTTGTCACTTCTCGTGTCAAAGTGGTAAAAAGTATGCTCCAACAGATACAGGATAAATCAACACCACCGACCAAAACCTGCGACAGACGATTTCGCTGGAGAATGACTGCTACATAGAAAGAACCCCAGAAAGTATTTTCTAGTTTCATCTGAGATGAAAAGGGCACTGGGTACTACAGGATGGTTGGTACTCACTCTCACTTGTTCATCGTCATGTTATTTTACCACATAAAGGATTTGATAGGTATATACACATCTCAGAACTTAGTCAAGATTATTTAAAAATAGACATTTGTGAAGAAATCAGTGGCATTCAACTCTTTTAAGGGACAACTGAGCATTGAGGGTCTAATTCTTGAAGGAATCTTTTTATTATTTAAAACAACTGCATTGAAATGGCTTTGTTTTTTCTGAGATGGGGTCTCGGTCTGTTATCCAGGCTGGAGTGCAGTGGCGCAATCTCGGCTTACTGCAGATCCCCACTCCAGGGCTTCCGTGATTCTCCCACCTCAGCCTCCCGAGCAGCTGGGACTATTGACGCATGCCACCACGTCTGGCTAATTTTCTTATTTTTTGGTAGAGATGGGGTTTCACCATGTTGGCCAGGCTGGTCTCAAACTCCTGGCCTCAAGTGATGATCCACCTGCCTTAGCCTCCCAAAGTGCTGGGATTACAGGCATGAGCCACCACACCTGGCCTGAAATGGATTTTAAAGTACGTGTGGCCCCAATTGTCCCTTTCCTTCTTCAAAAACCTACTGCACAATTGCATTAGAGTTAAAATGCCAAAGTGTCTTCATTTTAAAGTACTTTAAGAATCCTAGAGCAAAACTCAACTGAACGCTTAGCTATGACTGAGGAATCCAGTTCCTGGCCAAACACCTATGTGTGATTTTTCATGCCAAACCATGGTCAATCATAAAGACTGCCTGGTGGGCCTCACGGGGGTAAGCTGCCCTCCCCACGCCTGACTTGTGCACAGCCAGTGCATGACAGGCTCTGGGGGCTGCAGTCAAGGACTTGGCCCACCCCACTGCAGCCCATGCTCTTCCAGAGCTATGTGCACTCCTGGCTGGGTGCCTTCATTCAGAGGCATCTGTTCCCTTCAGCCAAGTCCTCCCTCAGGCACCACAGCTGAGACCTCCTGTGGAAGGGGAGCTTGAAGCCACTTTTCTCTACATCTGTGCGATCCAAAATGGAATCCACAACTAAACTGTGGCATATATATATATATATACACAATGGAATACTATTCAACCTTGAAAAAGGAGATCCTGCCATTTGCCACAACATGGATGAACCTAGAGGACACTATAACATAAGCCAGGAACAGAAAGACAAGTACTGCAAGATCTCACTTAGCTGTGAGGTCTTAAAAAGTCAAATATACAGAATCACAGAGTAGAATTGTCGTTACCAGGGGTAGGGGATGGAGGAAGGCGAGATGCAGGTCAAAAGGTACAAAGCTGCAGTTACACAGGACAAGGAAATCTAGAGACCTAACATACAGCATGAGGATGACAGTGAATCATACTGCACTGTATGCCAGAAATGAGAAGAGACCTCAGGTGCTCTTTCCACACACCCACACACAGTAAACTATACGAGGGCTATGTAAATTTGCTTGACTGCAGTAATCACTTCACCCTCTATCAAAACATCCTGTTGTATACCTTAAATATACACAATAAAAAGTTTAAATACCCCCAAAACAAAACTGATACAAACTAGGGGGCAGAGGTACCTTCTCTGCTGCAGCCTTGCTGGTATTCCTGCAGTGAGTGAGCAGACAGGCTCGACCGTGCCTTTCACTTGGCTGTTGTCTGCACCAGTGCCTCCTACACCTGACAGCTCAGCTCCCTGGCTCTGCTGCGCTCCTGATGGACGCAAGTTACTTCATTCTTCTGAGCAAGCGGTCTCACATCTCATTCTGAACACTATGTGGTGACAATTGTTAAGTGGAGAAACAACGGAATCTGAAGAAATGAGTTCTAGTCTAGCTCCAGCATTAAGAGTGCCAACGGTCTGGCTCTGGCTGGTTGCTGAATTTTGGGGGCTTAGCCTTCTCATCTGCAAAATGAGGTAACGACTATATTTTGCTGAATGTTCCTTTCAGGTCTAATATGCCAGATTCTATGAATTATGCTTCTTAAAACAATCTTCTGAAAAAGTTAAACAACAAAGTGGCAGAATGAGACTAAGATTTTTTTTTTTCCTTTTATTTTGTAAAAGTCACCTTTACAAAGTAGCATTTAAAAATAAATCCATCTCACAACTCAAAGAAATTTCTGACAGTACTGCCCTCATGCTGGTCAGCCATTATTCACTGTATGTCTGCTGTGTGTCGGCACATATACACAGCTCTTCTTCTTTCCTGTGAACAAACCCTTAGCGCTTCTTCCAGGTAAACTTTCTGCGGGCTCCCTCTTGGCCTGGTTTCTTCCGTTCTCTCACACGTGGATCAGTAGTAAGTAGCCCAGCTGTAGCATAAAAAGAGAAGCCTTTAGGAACCATTAATATGCACGCTGCCAATAAGAAAAGCAGGTGAACTTCATGAATTTATAGGTACTGTTGGCTGAGAAAAAAAATTAGATGAAAGGAACCAGACCAATAATAATTTACCAACCCAGTGTCACTCTCATGACGGCAGTTTGCTTCCACTCTTTGAGGGTATTTTTCCAACTTCTGAGACAAACACCAGTTATGTTATTTAAACCTGCTTTCCTTATCTTATAAGAATCATAACTCCCTTTTGGTTTTTAAGCTTGCTCAACCTAAGATAAAGCTGCTCTGGTGTGGGCAGTCACTATTCACCGTAAGGGAGCTTAAGCTGCAAACTTACTATTACAGAGGCCACAGTTTCAATGGAGACAAGAGAGAGAGAAGAAAAACTCACTGTAAAGGTGAAGTATGAGAAGATACTCAGATACCATCTATTAATAGTTTACATGAATATGCATATACATACAAATATGGCTTGTCAAACATTTAAAAAAGGAAACTTTTATCATTTTAATTTGTCATAATGATATTCCTTGCTTTTTTGTTTTAGAATCTAAAAGATAAGTTTAGAGTTGTATTCTCAGCACAGGCAGTTTCTTCTGGAAGAATAAAGTCACTTTAAACAGGAAACTTTCATTCTCCCAATCATCAGGTGCGATTATGTTTCTAGGCTACTGCTGGGGTTACTCTTGGCTATGGCCCACAAGGAAGAGCCCCAGCTGTGGCTGGCACTGGAGTAAAGACCACAGATTCCAAGAATACCACTGACGGGAAAGCTCTTACATTGCTTTAATAAATATGTAAATGGACCATACTTTTCCCTTGTCTTTTTCACTCTTCTACCGTTGGCACTCTTCTTATTGTATACAAGGCTTAGGTACTTTGTTAAGGACCATTTAATGTACATATAGGAAAACTTCAATCGCTTATTATTATATACCTGTAAGCTTTTAAATTTGCTTGTATTTAAAGGACATGCATGGAATAAAACAGCAGTATTTGACAAAATACAGACAAGACCTGAGTTCTAGCTTAAATTATAAGTAATAATGCTTTATTACTTTCAGATATGTGCAGTAGCTCAAACTAATGGAATCGTTAAGGTCCTAGCAAATTATTTCAATGACTAGATATGAATCCTATACAATGACAAATTGCTTATAAGCAAAAGGATTTTTAAGAGGCTTAAGCAATTAAGTGGCCTAAGCCATAGGCAGTGTTTCCATTGAACTCCAGTGGCTTGTACTAGAAGGTCTGGTGCACAGAGACCATCCTACTTGCCCAGAGGAGGAGCTTATGGACTTAGGTGCTAAGTGACTTGCCCAGGACAACGCAGCTGGCTGACAGCATATATGGTGCTTTCCTCTTTTCATAAATAGTGCGAAGATAGTCTTCAGCTCAAACTTGATTTATTATAACTGCTAAAGCAGTACCCTAATGAAAGAATCAACTGTACATCCTTTTTCAGACTACACAGGGACTCTTGTATTCATGTTCAGGTAACAGGGTTACACAAAGTAGGGTAAAAGAAAATTCAGACACCACAATGGGAAAAAATGAAAACCTCCAATAACTTAGAAAAACAAAATACCCAAAGAATTTTATCATGAACCAAACAATTACTACAAATTGCTATGGTAGGCCAAGTGTGGTAGGTCATGCTACGTAATCTCAGTGATTTTGGACACCAAGGCAGAATTGCTTGAGGCCAGGAGTTTGAGAACAGCCTGGGCAACATAGCAAAACGCAGTCTCTGCAAAATATATAAAAATTTATCTGGGTGTGGCACTGCACGTCCTAGTCCTAGCTACCTGGGAGGCTAAGCCAGGAGGACTGCTCAAGCCCAGAAGTTTGAGGCTGCAGTGATCTATGATCATACCACTGTACTCTAGCCTGGGTGACAGTGAGATCTTGATTATAGAAACAGAAACCTCACACATTTCTATGATAAAAAAAAGGCAAGCAATTTGTCTCTTAAATATAACTAAGCTAGGCACTTTGTTAAGCTGGGCAAAAGGTTACACATTAAGAGCAAAATTAACTTTTCCCTGACCTTGGAACTGAACATGTTAGCAGGGCTCAAATAATCAGTGCTGGGAGTTCTCCCCTTTTTCTAATTCAAGCTCACCTTGTAGAAATCAAACCTGAAAATACTGTTATGGCTCTGTAGCAAGAAAGAAGATAGCAGAGTGAAATATTGCATATGTAACTATGTATTTTCTCACTAACTTCAGGCACTAGTACAAGAACCAGATGAATATGTGTAGCCATTACTAGGCTACCATGCCCATCCCACCTAGACTCATACCTTGTCTCATCCACTCGACCTCGTCCTCAGTGAGAAAGCTACACAAAGCTTTTGCCACTGCTAGTCGTACTGCTCCAGCCTGCGCCGACCTCCCGCCCCCTGAGACTGTGCAGGTCACATCGTGTTTCCCAAGCCGGTCAACAAAGTGGAAAGGGAACATCAGCTGTTCTCTAAAGCACAGTACAATTAAATGTGGTTACGTTTACTATAAAGGTACATAATTATGTAAACAGTTGAAATTCTGAATATTTATAAAAACAACATTCTGCATGCCACTGTTACACTTTTCATACTTCTCAATCAATCCATTTTACCAAGATATTGAAACACTAACATTTCTGACATTTTGAATGATTTGCTGAAAACTGTAAGGTTTATTTCTTTGTCTTCGGTATAGCAATACACTCTATCCTACTGTTTGCTGATCCCCTTTACTCACAAGAACTTTCCAATAGTCTTACAGTTGGGGAACTCCATTATTCAACTGAATTTAACATCTCTGGATTGAATGATCAGATATAAAATCAATATGCTTTCCCAAACAATTATCAAATGTCATTTGGATTCACTAAAGTATACTATAAATATATCTATATAATATATAATGCTCATTCTGATGTTAACCACCACAGTTTTAAAGTTTCTAAAACTATATTCAACTTTGTTCTTCCCCAACACCAAACACATATTTCCAATATTCTTATTATAGTACTCTAAATCACAGGGTCCTGCTACCTTCCTGGGGCCCGGTGACATTTTACACAACCCTCTTCAGGCCCACTCTCTCAAGGTCAGTCAGGGCCTATAAGGTCCTGGGGCAGGTATCACAGAGAGAACATGGCCCTGGACTTTCTCTTGTTCAATTGAACGAGTATTTGTTGAATATCATTTTCATGCCAGGTAAGATGTTCACCGTCACCTTTGTCAAGCATTTGATTTTGCTATTTTGTCTTAATATCTTGCTAAACTTTTATTCAGAAAAGTCCACTTATATTGCATTTGCTTTCTTTGACACTGTAGCTTCCAGACCCAAAATAAAGTTTATATAACACAGATAAGCTGAGAGACAGGTATGGACAGGACATTCACACACTATTCTTCATACCATGCTAGTTAAATAATCACATGCAGATGGGCAAAGACGACTTTCAAAAGCCATAGTAAATTGGAATTTGTAACAATACTATGTAGGGATGACATAACTCCTACAACTACAAAAAAACCCATAAACCTATACTGTCTTTTTGAACAAATGCTTCCAAGTAACCAAATAAAAAGTAGCCATAAGTTATAAAAACAGTATTATAAGTAGTAGCTATTAATATACTATCATAACTAAATAAAGTTTAAGCTGGGCGCCTGCAGTCCAAGCTACTCAGGAGGCTGAGGTGGAAGGATTGCTTGAGCCCAGGAGTTTGAGTCCAGCCTGGGTGACAAAAACAGACCTTGTGTCTTAAAAAAAATTAAGTAAAAGAAAATTTGGAGACTGAAAATCTAATCCCACTATTGCATTTACCTTGACCATCTGGCTCCATGACTCAGATATATATCTAGTAATTACATTATGAAATCTATTTTTCTAGATTTTAATTGAAGTCTCTTTATTTATATAAGCATTTGTTAAAGAATCACAAAATTTTAAAAATAAAAGGCAGGTAAGTGTTTAAGCTCCCAAACAAATGGCTGTCCAGAAGCCTCCCTTATAACTTAGTGTACATGGCTAACCCACTTAACTATGTGTTAGGTGATGAGAGAACTCCAATCAAGATCCCTGATTCTTTGTTCATTAGTCTTTCTATTGGTCAATGGCCACCTCACTGCTGGTTTGTAAGTTCCTGACATAGCTACCCTAAATCCCTACAACTACTTAAAAATAAGGAGGCGTTAGGGTGCCCATTCCCACCAAGACTAGCCTTAGGCTTCCCAACTATGTAGGAAGTTTCTTGCCAATAGGAATCATATCTTAAATATCTCTGATATGTTCACAATGCCTGGAACAAGACCATACACACAGATGATCCTTGGTAAATGGCTGCTAAATTCAAATCAAAGAATAAGATCTAAGGATGTAATTTAATTATGAGACAAGCCATAATTGAGACTTGCTGTTAAATCATCAGTAGTGATGTCTGAATACAAATCAACAGGCAGGTTATTGGTTAAATACAATTCCTCCTGTAGTTCCCAATGCTGAAGTTATCAATCCCTGGGACATGGGTTTCTCTCTACCTTTTTCTAAGGGAAATAAAAGCTTCTTCCATCCCCTGCCCTGTGAGGATAATAGCAGAATTAATTAATCTTAAATGGAGTTAAGAATGCACTGCTTGCTGACACAGGCACACACAAATAAAATAAACATATATTTCCTAAAGTCATTATGGTGTCCAGAAGCTTATACTGTATTAGGAGGGTCCTCTTTTGCCAACATCAACATTGGTATCAAAAGAGCTTTAGCCCTTTTGACCTTCAATCCATAACACATTCAGGAAACAGGAGAAGGATTAGGAAAGGAGGAACTAATCATTCCAAACTTCTGTTACTCGTGGATAATGACAGTAACTACTGGGAAAATAATAACTATATCAAGAAGAGTCCTTATATAGCAAGTCAGAGAGCATTCTAAGATGAGTATATTTAGATTAGAAGAACTGTAGTATATATTTATGATTAATGTGTATTTCTCCATAGGATACAAAGTTTAAAAAATAAAACTGCCACATTTAGCACAGGGAACTAAGCAAAG
>PVKP010031765.1:0-26642 GCA_004027715.1 Plecturocebus donacophilus | reverse complement strand
TGAGTGAGGGGTGAGGGTGAGTGGGGCCCCATTTCTCTCCAGGGGAGGAGACCCTGGGTTCGGGGTGTGGGAGCCCCATGGCTGTGTCCCCGGGTGGGTTCCGAGCGGTGTGGACGCCTTGTTTCCTGAGTGTTGAGTGAAGTGAGGGACGTGCCGGCTGCCCCTGGTGCTGGGGTCTGGGAAGTGAATCTGATTTTTTTTTTTAGCGCCACCGCCCTTAGATATCGAGTATCTGATTCTTTAAGCTGCTCTATAGTCATTTTACAAGTTGGTTTTCAGGAGCACTGAAATGTTCTTTTGCGTTTTTGCATTGGTGTGAGCCCCAACCGGACCTGTGTGGCTGATGAAGACGTGGGTGGAAGGCGGTGTTCACTGCCCCTTCCTCCCGTGCGCTCCGTGGCCAACCATGGGGTTGGAGGGCTTTGGCCCTGGAAGGGAGACCTGGGCCGAGCTTGACACAGGCAGCACGCGCTGCGGGCGCTGGGCTTCACGGGCGTCCTGCGACCTCAGGTTCCACATCTGAAAAATGGGGCATGGGCGCCCACTCACACAGCTGTTGTAAATTCAAACAAAATAGCATTTCTAAAATATGGAACATGGTGCAGGCGGAGTGTATGTGATTTATGCTTCAAAATGTTGGCCCCGTCCCTCCTCAAATGCAAAAGTGTGCTTGTGGCAGAAATGATTGGATTTGACCAAACCCCTGGGGCCTTTTAGAGTCAGGGCACATGGGCTTCCCACAGCCGGCCGGCCAGAGGGACTGCTAGGCACATTTTGTGGGCGTCGGGAGGGACAGGCTGGGTGTGTGCCTGTGGGTTTGGTGGAAGGGGGAGCCCCAGGCCTCCTTCTGTCCCTCCCCTCCATCGCCTTTCACCTAAGGGCTTGGGGGCTTTCTGTTTCCCTGGGTGCTCTCAGATGGTCGTATATGCTCCTTAAGGGCAGGGACCTCCACACACCCAGCTCCTGCACAGCACCCCAGGTCTTGCTGGTTCATCTTGGTCATTAAGAATCACTCTGGGGGCCTGGGCAATGTGGCGGCATTCTGTCCCTACCAGAAATTAGCCGAGCATGATGACGAATGTGCCCATAGTCCCAGCTTCTCAGGAGGCTGAGGTGGGAGGGTCGCTTGAGCCTGGGAGGTCGAGGCTGCAGTGAGCTGTGATCGCACCACTGCCCTCTAGCTGGGCGACAGAGCAAGACCCTGTCTCAAAAAAAAAAAATGCCATTGGACTGAGGGGAAAGGATGTGTCTGTGCCCGACAGCTTCCCGTGGTATGGCTCTGTCCAGGAAGCCTTTGGGGGTCTGCGTGTACAGCCGATGGGTCGGAGGGCACGGCTTGCCGGGAGACGTCAATTTCACTGTGGCAGCCGAGCAGCGGGACCCGGTGCCAGCATCTGACCTTTGGAAACACACACCCCACTTGGCCTTGGTGGCCCTGGCAGTTTTTCCCCTTCCTCCTCTGGGCTTCTCTGTTCTGGGGCCCCTTTCGGTAGGTGAACCCCAAGCACATGGCAGGGTAGCCGTGGGGCTGGGGCCTTGCGTGGTTCTGGCTTCTTCCTAGGGCCCCTCCCTGCAGTGAGAATGCTATGTCCTCTGCATTCTGAGTGGGCCCTAAATCCTGAAGGTGGGGTGAGGGCACACTCGGCACTCCTGGGGCTGTATGTTTTTGGGTATTTTGTTTGTTTTCTTTTTTAAGAGACAGAGTCTCGCTCTCTTCCCCAGGCCGGAGTGCAGAGGCGTGATCTCGGCTCACGGCAGCCTCCGCCTCCCAGACTCCAGCAATTTTTCTGCTTTAGCCTCCCAAGTAGCTGGGACTACAGGTGTGTGCTCCCACAGCCCGCTAATTTTTATATTTTTAGTAGAGATGGGGTTTCACCATGTTGGCCAGGCTGATCTCCAACTCCTGACCTCAGGTGATTGTCCCGCCTCGGCCTCCCAAAGTGCTGGGATGACAGAGGTGAGCTGCTGCTCCAGGCCTCATCTCAAGTTTTAGTACATCTGTGACTGATTCCAGGTGAAGCTGGCTGCTGGGTCTTCTGTCATTTCTCTTATGTTCCGCCTCATTTTTATTTATTTATTTAAAAAAATTTTAATTTTTCATACTTTTAAAAAATTATATTAAGAATAGGGATGAGGTTTCACCATGTTGGCCAGGCTGGTCTCGAACCCCTGACCTCAGGTGATCTGCCCGCCTCGGCTTCCCAAAGTGCTGGGGTTACAGGTGTGAACCACCGTGCCTGGCCCAGGCTCATTTTTAATACTCTAAATTTTCCACTTCTCTTGTAAGAATTTGCCCTTTTGGGCCAGGTGCGGTGGCTCACGCCTGTAATCCCAGCACTTTGGGAGGCCGAGGCTGGTGGCTCACCTGACGTCAGGAGTTTGAGACCAGCCTGGCCAACATGAAACCCCATCTCTGCTAAAATACAAAAATTACCCAGGAGTGGTGGCCGGCACCTCTAATCCCAGCTACTTGGGAGGCTAAGGCAGGAGAATTGCTTGAACCTGGAGGAGGAGGTTGCAGTGAGCCGGGATTGTGCCAGTTTGCGCTTTTGTTTTCTGAAATGCAGTTTAGAACCTATCAGCATCCTTTGCTGGTCGGGTGTGGCCGCAGCACTTGGCAGGGTGTGTTATGTGAGGACGTAGTTTTCTGGCATCCTGAGCGGCCCCTGCCTGTCTGTGGCTTGCACTGAAGTGAATGATGGAAAAGCCCAGAAAGAAACCTGGATTTCCCAAAGTTCTGTGGTTGTCCCTCGCTGCCGCAGGCATTCTGTCCCTGATGGTGGCCATGTGGAATCTGTTAGGAAGTAAACCGGGACGCCAGCGCCTGCGCCCGGGGAAGCGTCGCCGAGGCAGCTCGGTGTGATTTGGAGGTGGGGTCCTGGCTTGCCTCTGGGAAGGCTGCCGCAGGGGCTGCTCGGGGGCACCGCTGGCTCCGGGGAGGTCCTCAGAGTGAGTCACGCCACGCCGCTCGCTGGTACCTGGGTGGACACTGATCGGGGAGAGAGCGGAGCGCCGGCGTCTGGCGCTGTCTGCTGATCAGAAGCGTTTTGCTCTCTCAACACTGTGCAGGAACACCAGGCCTGGCACCCATGTCTCGCTCCTCCCCTTACCACTTTCTGCAGGTGCATGGATGCGGTGGGTGCTGTGTCTTCTCATTGCTGGGTGTGGGGGGTGACTGGGGTTGGCCGTGGGGGCAGCTCACTGTGGCTTTTGGGTGGCCCCATCCTGTAGCTCCAGAAACGCTCCCCTGAGCCCAGGTGCCGCCTGCCCCTCTCCTCTGCTCCCCAATGGAAGAGAGAAGACAGAAGGGCAGCCTCGGCTGGGTGAGGGCCCCATACCTTGCCCTCAGAGCTCGGGGCACACAGCTTCCACTCAGGCCAGCTCTGAAGAGGGCCTGGGAGGGTGTGGGCCCCTGCGGTGGTCTTGGGACCTGGCTGCTGTGCTGGGCTGGGTGGCATCCTGACTTGTGACCTCCTCCGTGCGCTGGCTGTGACAAGCTTTTCCGGGGCTGGGGCTCTTGTTTGCGAGTCTCCAGAGTGTCCCATCGAGCACACCTCCGCGTCGTGCAGGAAACGGGACACGGTCAGTCCTCGCTGTGTGGCAACGGCAGCTTTGTGGTGCAGGGCACCAGGATGGGGATGCCAGGTCCTGCCCCATTCTCCTCGCCATGAATGTGCTGTGATTTTACCAACACGGGCCAGGCATGGCAATCTTGCATAAGAATGGGATGGAATGGGATGATAGTCATGGGTTCTGAATTCAGAGGACCATTAAATATGCAGACAGCGGGCCAGCATCACAGAGGAGCAGGGGGCTTCTGGGGGTGGTTCTGGAACATTCTAGAAAAACTGAACTAGTTTCCTTGGATTTGTAGGACCAGTGGGCTTGGCTGGGCTGTTAAATTAAACAGATGACAGTTTTGTTACAAGACCATGAGTCTCCGATGTCTCCTTCAGCGGATGTGCTCCTCACTCGGTTCTGTTTCACTTCACCATTCACTCCCACCCCTTTTCCCGCAGTCGGCAGCCTCCTCCCTGCTCACGGTCCTTGTTCACCCAGTAGGAACCGTGAAAAGCGTCGTTCAGGCTCCGAACGTGGCCGCCCACGAGTTGTGCTATGGTGGCACGGACCTGACCCCCGGGGCCTTGAGACGTGCGCTGCCTTCGTGTCTGCAAACAGCCGAGGAGGCTGTCAACCCCACAGCAGCCGAACCCAGAAATGTGGGACGCGCCCTCTGGAGCCTGGCCGGTGTGACCTGCCTCACTCTGTTTAAAAGTGCCAAGAATTCTCGGGACAGCCATGGCACCGCCGTCCCGCCTCCCACGAAGTTCATCCAGCTCCCTGCAGTCCTGTCCTGGAGGGACGGCTTCCGGCCAGCTGGCGCCTGGTGCAGCCGGGCCCAGGCATCGGGAGATGTTTTGTGGAGAACAGTCTTACAGCTTGTCTTCGTTTCAGTTGTGATTTAAAGACTGTTTCCCTGTGGTATTTAAAGGGTGAATTGAGAACTTTAACTTGATTCTGGATTGAGACTGGAACTGTGAACAGTTTCCGACCAAAGGGCTTTTGGTGGAAATGTCACTGCTGTTTCAGGCAGTCCAGGCTGCCGTGGCATTCCCGTCTGGAGAGCTTCTCCAGTCCAGAGTGTCCAAGCTCGGAGGGCGTTTCTCCAGTCCAGAGGTGTTCCCATCCAGAGAGCTTCTCCAGTCCAGAGCTGTCCATGTTCTGGAAAACATTTCTCCAGTCGGAAGTGTTCATGCTCCAGAGAGTGCTTCTGTAGTCCAGAGTGTTCACAGCCCGACTTCCTCCGCCAAAACCCTATGTTGGAATCACCTGGCTCCCAGGAGAGAGACCCGCCCTGGACAAGTCACTGGTGGAGGCCCCGGGCATTTGGGGTTGGCCGGCTGATCAAAGCAAACACCCACCTCCAGCGAGACCCTCGGGTCATCACCGGGCACGTGCTGCATACCGGAAAGATCGTCGGTGCTTCTGGAACTCTCTAGAACCCAGCAGCTGGTGCACGTTCCCATGGGTGAGACTCCTTTCCTGTGTTCCCAGGGCCTGGGTCCCTTGTGAGGGTCACTGATGGCAGAGCAGAAGCCCCCTCCGCCCTCCACCCTCAGAGCCACAGGATGGGCTCTGAGGAACTACCAGGCCCAGCACAGGAAGCCGGCGCTGCCTCCTCCAGCCCAGGTAAGACACCAGGGTGGCCAACCTTGTCTGGGGCAGCTGGGCCAGACACTCGGGGTGCAGTGTCCCTGATACCCACGTACATGTGACCACATCCCAGTGAGCCCAGGCACCTCTGAGGAGGCGCTCTGGTGGCACCTGCTGTCCATGTGCCCTCCTCCCCCACCCTCAACTCAACCAGGTACAGAGAAAACCTATTTGAGGTCAGCAGAGCTGTTAGCTTTTCAACAGTTACTGTCGCACTCCCACAGCAATAGGCTGTATGAAGTGGAATTGGTTTTCATATCTTGAGGAATTATTTTTCCCTCATGTAAAGACATTTGATTCGTATCACAGTAGGTTGGAAACACCAGTTCCTAGAACTCAGCGATAGTGGCTGGTCCCTTCCAGGCCTGGTCACTGCACGTTTCTAGCCAAGCCCCACGCGGCCACTGCCCCGGCCCAAGCCGCGCAGAACAGTGACGGACGGCGTTCTCCTTTCTGTGCGTGAAGTTGCAGGGTCTTTTTTTTTTATAAAGAAAAGGCCATGGGGTGTGTTTGCCTCCCTGGAGAAAAAAAATTCTTTTTTTTTAAAAGATGGGATTTCACCATGATGGCCAGGCTGGTATTGAACTCCTGACCTCAGGTGATCCACCCACCTTGGCCTCCCAAAGTGCTAGGATTACAGGCGTGAGCCACCATGCCCGGCCAAGTTTTTTTTTTTTTTTTTGAGATGGAGTTTTCACTTTATTGCCCAGGCTGGCGCGATCTCAGCTCACTGCAACCTCTGCCGCCCAGGTTCAAGCAATTCTCCTGCCTCAGCCTCCCGAGTAGCTGGGATTACAGGCGACTGCACAGTGCCCGGCTAATTTTTGTATTTTTAGTAGAAACGGGATTTCACCATCTTGGCCAGGCTGGTCTTGAACTTCTGACCTTGTGATCTTCCTGCCTTAACCTCCCAAAGTGCTGGGAATACAGGTGTGAGCCACCGTGCCCAGCTAAAAAATTCTTTAACAAGAGCTCAACCACTTTTTTTTTTTGAGATGGGTTCTGGCTCTGTCACCCAGACTGGAATACAGTGGCGTGATCTCAGCTCATTGCAAACTCTACCTCCCGGGTTCAAGCAGTTCTCGTGCCTCAGCCTCCCGAGTAGCTGGGATTACAGGATAGGGTGTCCCATCAGGCACACCATCAATACCTGGCTAATTTTTGCATGTTTAGTAGAGACGAGGTTTCACGATGTTGGCCAGGCCGGTCTCGAACTCATGACCTCAGGTGATCTGCCTGCCTTGGCCTCCCAAAGTGCTGAGATTACAGGCGTGATCCCCGCGCCTGGCCTCACCCACAAATTTTAAATTTTAAAATTAATTGCTATTCCACATGAGTCATCTCTCACAGGGTAGTTTTGGTGGGGGTGTTAATGTTTTGTTAATGCACATTTTTTTTGGGTGTCTGTTCAATGAAAATTAATCACAGGCTTCCTTTCCAGATGGCTGACGACAGGCTGTCTTTGTAGCGATTGGACAGTGTCCCAGGTAAGTAAGGGCAGCAGAGCGTCCACCCTGGAAGTCTTGCCTGCTTTTATCCCGTCCTGACAGTCTATAACGTGTCTGTCTCTGCTTCTAGATCAACACCTCTCGTGACCTGGAGACCTGGATGGAGCAGTCCTCTTCTGGAGCTGGCTTCTGCTGGCACGAGGGTGGGTTTCTGCAGGGCCCGTGGCCTGTCCAGGACGCTCGAGGAGTCTTCTTCCAGCCCAGGCCTGGATGGACTTGCCCAGCCCCGGGGGCAGCCACTGCCAGGATGGCTTGGCCTCACCTGGAGCTCTGTGGGCGCTGACAGCTTTACCCTGAGGCCAGCTAAGGAGGCCCGTGAAGAAAGTGACCCCCAGAAGCAAAGGCACCTCCCCTGCTTGAAGTGGTCCGGGACAGAACTGCTGTGCCCCCGGTCTGTGTGCTGGAGCCATCGTTTGCCTTTGCCTCGATGCTGCAGCCAGGGCTTTGGTGTCCGGGTCCCGGTGGCTGGCTCGGTGCAGCCCGCCCGGGCTCGAGAACTCTGAAGTGTGTAGGAGTGGAGCGGGGAACTGGGCGGCTGCACAGGCATGTTGGGGAGGGGTCGTCCTCGGAGAGCTGTGAGTGGGAGCCAGTGCATGCCTTTCTGTGGTCACTTCTTCAGTCCTTTGTCGGCCGCTGCCAGGTGAAGGTGTCTCCGTGCCCAGCTGAAGGGTGGGGGGGCAGGGGGACCTCCAGCTTCTGCCTGACGGGGTTCAGGTGACTGGTATCCATGGGATTGCCAAGGTGTGGGGACGGGGCTTTCTGGGGCAGGAAAACATGTCTTCATCCATGGGAAATGGAGCCATGGAGCTTCCACCCAGCTACTTTCTAGAAAGTTCTAAGGACAAAGCCTGCCTTGGCAGCTTGGTGGTGTGCGCCTGGCATGCGTGCAGCGCTCCATGTGTTGGCGTGGAATCACAGGAAGGTGCTTCTTTTCAGAAAGAGCGCCGTGCGCATGCCACCGCCCATCCTCGTTGGGCGTGTGAGGTTCAGTATCAGCTTTCTTTTCAGAGCAGGTGGCGGTGGACTTGGTGGGCTCCAGGGACCCAGGGCAAGGGCTCACCTTTGCCGAGCAGCAGGTGGGCTCGGGGGGGAAACAGCTTCTGGAATAATTCCCCAAAACCTGGAATCCCCATTCCAGATTCTGGAATAACTGGAAGCACCATCTGGCCAGGAAGGTGGTGTCTAGGGGGACCCCACTCCAGGCCGGAGACGCGTCCTGCAACCCGCCCAGCAGCCCGTCCCCTTTCCAGACGGTCCCCACCTTTACTGCAACCCATCCTGTCTGCTGGAGCCTCCCATAGCTGTTCAAACATTTATGTTCCTGAGATGAGTTTCTGAAGATGGGATTTCTAGCAAGGCTTGGGGCATTTTTCCAAAGGTGACCGTACTCTGCCGGTGTCTGTGAGACTCACGAGAGCCATTCACGCAGGCCTAACCTTCCGAGCGCCAGACACTGCTTCATGCAGATGCGTGCTGGGGTTTTAATGTCAGTTGTAGAGAAAATGAAGCTTTTCTGATTTTGTTGGTCAAAATGCGATCTCTTTGCTGAGCACGGTGGCTCACACCTGTAATCCCAGCATGTTGGCTGGCCACGGCGGGCAGATCACCTGAGGTCAGGAGTTTGAGACCAGCCTGGCCAGCCTGGTGAAACCCCCATCTCTATTAAAAATACAAAAATTAGCTGGGCGCGGTGGCGTGTGCCTATAGTCCCACGTACTCGGGAGGCTGGGCTGAGGCGGGAGAATCACTTGAGCCCGGGAGGCAGAGGTTACAGTCAGCCAAGATTGTGCCAGCGTACTTCAGCCTGGGTGACAGAAGTACATCTCAAAAAAAAAAAGGATCTCTCAGCTGTTGGCCCTGAGATTGTATGTCTCCACCTGGGCATGTGACAGGAGAAGTAGGCGGCGTCTGTGAGATTAGTCACATGTGGTCTCTGTGCTCACGGACAGGGCACACCCTGGTGCTGCTGAAGCAGAGACATCAGAGGCCACGTGGCCACTTGGCCTTTTGCTCTCCAGGGTGGGCAGCAGGTGGACCAGAGTTGTCTTGGGGGATTGATTAAGGAGGTTGTAGAGATTCTTTCTGAACCATTGTGATGAAAGAGTTTGGTTAACTTTTTTTTTACTTTTTTTTTTTCTAAGATGGAGTCTCGCTTTGTTGCCCAGGCTGGAGTGCAATGGCGCAATCTCAGCTCACTGCAACCTCCTCCTCCCAGGTTCAAGCAATTCTCCAGCCTCAGCCTCGCAAGTAGCTGGGATTACAGGAGCCCACCACCATGCCTGGCTAAATTTTGTATTTTTAGTAGAGACGGGATTTCACCATGGTGGTCAAGCTGGTCTCAAAATCCTGACCTCATAATCTGCCCACCTTGGCCTCCCAAAGTGCTGGGATTATGGGCGTGAGCCACTGTGCCCGGCGGAGTTTGGTTAACTTTTTAAAAACAATTTAAAAATTATAGACACGTGCCATAGAACCTAAAAAAAAATATGTTTGTGGTAGATAGTAAAGTGATGGGTGGGGGGAGTAAAGTAGTAAATGCTATAAGAACATTTTTAGAGTAGATAGCAGTATAACTTTAATCCTTACTTCTAACATTATTTCCTCTGAAACTACACAGACATTCATTCAGCATGTAAAGTTTTCAGGCTGAGCGCAATGGCTCACACCTGTAATCCCAATACTTTGGGGAGGTTGTGGCAGGAGGACTGCTTAAGTATAAGAGTTCAAGACCCGCCTGGGCAACATAGGGAGACCTTGCCGTACAAAAAATTTAAACATTAGCTGAGCATGGTGGTATACATGTGTAGTCCCAGGTACTCAGGAAGTGGAGGAGGGAGGATCGCTTGAGCACAGGAGGTCGAGTCTACAGTGAGCCGTGATTACACCCCTGCACTCCAGCTGGGCAACAGAGTATGACCTTGTCTCAAAAAACAAAAGCAACAAACACACAAAGAAATTTTCAGCAAATTCATTTAAATATCCATCTCATATTTTGTTCACTTTGAAATATTATTGCTCAGAGTTGACTTAAAAGATATTTTTTAAAATGTACCAAGTAACATTAGTCTTTCTTGAAAAGAGAATTTCAATAATAAAAGCTTAGTTCTCTCTTTAGGTCCCTTTACTGCCACAAAACTTGATTCATGTCTACAGAATTCATTTTGGGGGCCAGGTGCAGTGGCTCATGCCTGTAATCCCAGCACTTTGGGAGGCTGAGGTGGGCGGATCATCTGAGGTCAGGAGTTCAAGACCACCCTGGCCAACATGGAGAAACCCTGTCTCTACTGAAAATACAGAATTAGCTGGGTATGGTTGTTCATGCCTGTAATCCCAGCTACTCAGCAGGCTGAGACAGGAGAATTGCTTGAACCCAGGAGGCAGAGGTTGTGGGTAGCCAAGATTGCACCATCGCACTCCAGCCTGGGCAACAAGAGCGCAACTCAGTCTCAAAAAAAAAAATTCATTTTGGGTTTCTTGGCCTATTTACCATTTTCACAGAATGCAAGCAGGTAGCCTCACCGACCCAGGTACCAGTCAGTACAACAGTCTGTGTGTGTGTGTGTGTGTGTGTAGAAATTAAGACTTCAGGCTGGGCACAGTGGCACACACTTGTGATCCCAGCTCTTCGGGAAGCTGAGGAAGGTGGAGCCCTTGAGCTCAGGAGTTCAAGACCAGCCTGGGAAACATGGTGAAGCCTCATCTCTACAGTTACTCTGGAGGCTGAGCTGGAGGATCGCTTGAACCCAGGAGGTCAAGGCTGCAGTGACCCGTGATTGCACCACAGAGTGAGACCCTGTCTGAAAAAAGGAAAGTAACTCCCACACATAACCTATCTGGGAGGGGAGCCAGTGCAGGTGGAATGACACTGTGATCCTGCAGAGAGGAGAGCACAGACAAGTACCCTTCACCCAGTGGTGCTGCTGGCCTGTTTCCCAAACCTCGGAGCAGGAAGTGGAGCCTGAGGGAAGGCAGCATGCTTTTGTGCCACGGATACAGAGGTTGTCCTTCGGGGCACCCAAAGGAGCCAGGACTTGAGGGGTGAAATCCCAAAAAGCGAGAAACAGAAGGACCCCAGACTCTGCATACAACTGCCCCCCACCCCAAGCCTCTAAGACACACACACACACACAAACACACACACTGCAACACTGCAAGAACCAAAGCAGAACAGCGCTGGGTGGGAGGCTGCGTCACTCGGCAGTCGTGCACGCACGTGAAGATGCAGACTGGAGACCAAATCCCAGCGAGGTTTAGGGGTCTGGGAAACGTCCAGGCTTTCAGGTGAGACTCCACAGGGATGACGTCCTGAAGCTTACTTGCTTCCTGCCCTCAATGCATAACCCAGGAGTAAAACCAAAAACAGAATCAGACCAGCCCTAAAGGCTAAAATGAAGCCTTCACAGGATCAAAGGAATTCTCCAGAATGTACTTAGCAGAGATAGAAGCGAAACAACCACTGTTATAAAACACCAACTGAAGTGTCTTTGGGAGGAGATGCCGTAGTCTAAGTGTGGCCCTCCTCCTTTCATTTGCCACATCTAGCATCTAGTAGGAAATTACAGCGCGAGTTAACTCTGAGAGCCAAATGACTAAAACCAGCCAGGAAAAACAGATACTGCAGTTCAAGGCAGGGACTTGAAGCTATCTATAACCAACATATGCAAGAAAACTGAGGAAATGATGGATCAGAGATTAAAAGATGGGAGACTTTCAAGAGAATTTGAACGTGTAAAAAGAAGGAGGCTGGGTGAGGTGGCTCACACCTGTAATCCCAGCACTTTGGGAGGCCGAGTGAGCAGATCACCTGAGGTCAGTCAGTTCAAGACCAAACTGGCCAACATGGTGAAACCCTGTTTCTACTAAAAATACAAAAATTAGCTGCGTGTGGTGGTGCATGCCTGTGATCCTAGTTACTAGGGAGGCTGAAGCAGAAGAATTGCTTGAATCCAGGAAGTAGAGGATTCAGTGAGCTGAGATTGCGCCACTGCACTCCAGTTTGGGTGACAGAGCAAGACTGAAAAAAAAAGTGGAAATTTTGGAACTGAAAATACATCTGAAATTAAGAATTATTTGCAGAGTCTAAAAGCAGTGTGGACACAACAGACGGTGAGGTGAGCAAACTGAGAAACTGGTCCCTGAAAAATACTCATGCCAAGGCTTAGAGGAAATTCAAAAAGAATGAGGAAAAAGGCAAAGAGACGTATGGAGCATAGTAAAAATGTTTAATGTATGTGTAACTGGAGTTCCAGAAGAGGAAGGGAGAGGAAGTGGAACAGAAGCGATGGCCAAAGAGGTAGTAGCTGAGAGGTTCCCAAAACTGATGAAAGACATCAACCTACAGATTCAGGAAGCTCCGTGAGCCCTAAGCAGAATGAATACCAAACAAAAAATAAAACAACAAACAGTCTAGGCACATTCTAGTCAAACTGTCAAAAACGAAAAGCAGAGAGAAACATCTTAAAAGCAGCCAGAGAAAACATGCTTCACCTTCAGAAGAACGACAGAACTGATGGCTGACTTTCCTTGTGTAGTTTCTGACTTTCCCAGAAACAATAGATGCTAGAAGACAATGAACGACATCTTCGAAGTGCTGGAAGGAGAAAGTTGCCAACCTGGAGCTCCATACCCAGCAAAAGTATTCATCACACTTTAAGGGCATATAAAACATACTGTGAAACAAACAAAACCAGGAAGATTCATTGCCAGATGACAAGAAGTACTAAAAAAAGTCCTTCAGGCAAAAGAAAAAGTATCCCAGATGGGAGTGCAGAACTGAAGAGAGTAATAAAAAGTGCAGAGAGGGGCTGGGTCAGGGGCCACGCCTGTGATCCCAGCACTGTGGGAGGCCAAGGCGGGAAGAGGCCAGGAGTTTGAGACTGATACAGCACGATCTCATCTCTACTCCCCCAAAAATACGTGTTTATTTATTTTATTTAGTTAGTTTTTGAGACAAGGTCTCACTCTGTCGCCCTGGCTGGAGTGCAGTGGTGTGATCCCAGCTCACTGCAACCTCTGCCTCCTGGGTTCAAGTGATTCTCGTGCCTCAGTCTCCCGAGAAGCTGAGATTACAGGCCCATGCCACCATGTCTGGCTAAATTTTTTGTATTTTAGTAGAGACAACATTTTGCCATGTTGCCCAAGCTGGTCTGGAACTCCTGGCCTCAAGTGATTTGCCCGCTTCCACCTCCCAAAGTGCTGGGATTACAGGCATGAGCCACTGCACTTTGCCTATAATTTTTTTTTTAATTAGCTAGATGTGGTAGCTCATGCCTGTAGTTTCAGCCACTTGGGAGGCCGAGGTGGGAGGATCACTTGAGCCCAGGAGGTGGAGGCTGCTATGAGCTGTGGTTACACTGCTGTACTCAAGCCTGGGTGACAGAGCAAGGCTGTCTCTTAAAACAAAAAAAAAGGAAGCATCGGAAAGGGTAACTGTGTAAGTAATAGAAAAGAATCTTGATTGTTTAAAGCAACAATTATAATGGGGATTTTTAAACATAAATAGAACCAAAATATATGGCACTATTAGCATGTGTGGGGGGATAGATGAAAGTTAACTGCTGTGTAGTCCTTGCTCTTTCATAGTCACTTGAGTGACGACCAAAAATAGTAAAGTCATATGATTCAAAGGCTCAGTGTGGAGAAGAAATGGAATAATACTTGGTATAGTTTGGATCTGTGTCCCCAGCCAGAGCTCATGTTCACCTGTGGTCTGCAGTGATGGAGGTGGGGCCTGGTGTGTCCCTTCATGCATGCCGTGGCTCCATCCCCTCAGCGCCGTCCCTGTGATGGTGAGGCCTCACAAGACCTGGTTGGTTAAGAGTATGTGGCACCTGCCCCAGGACCCTCTCTCGTGCTCCTCCTCCCGCCACGTGAGACGCCTGCTCCCTCTTTGCCTTCTGCCATGATTGAAAGCTCCCTGAGGTCCCCCGAGAAGCTGATGCCACCATGCTTCCTGTACAGCCTGCAGAACCGTGAGCCAGTTAAACCTCTTTTCTCATAAATTATCCAGTCTCAGGTATTTCTTTATAGAATGGCCTGATACAACACTTGATTAATTTGAAAGAAGGCAAGAATCAGAGAATAAATGTGTGAAAAATAACATTAAAAAAAAAAAGAAGGTAAGAAAGGAAGGATAAGAACAAAAGCCTTACACCAGCCACATCAGTAATTACATTATTAAAAATGGACAGAACACTCCGATAAAAGAGATGGTCAGCCTGTTTTTAAAAAGGATTGTTGGCTGGCTACAGTGGCTCATACCTGTTATCCCAGCACTTTGGGAGGCCGAGGTGCAGGATCACTTGAAGATAGGAATTTGAGGCTGCAGTGAGCCATGATTGTGCCACTGCACTCCAGCCTGTTCGGCATTTTTGTTTATAGATGACATACTTTATAGATAAGGATGCAGGCTTAAAACAGACAGAAAAAGATGAAGCAGTCTGGGCATGGTTCACACCTATAATCCTAGCACTTGGGGAGCCTGAGGTGGGAGGATATCTTGAGACTAAGAGTTTGATACCTGCTTGGACAACATAGCAAGACCCCATCTCTAAAACAAATTGAATAATTAGCTGGGTGTGGTAGTGCACACCTGTAATCCAAGCTACTTGGGAGGCTGAGGCAGATTACTTGAGCCCAAAAGTTTGAGGTTGCAGTGAGCTATGATTGTTCCACTGTACTCCAGCCTGAGTGACAGAGCAAGACCCTATCTCTAAAAATGGGGGGGGGGGGGGGAAAAGGGATGGGTGCGGTGGCTCACATCTGTAATCCCAGCACTTTGGGAGGCCAAGTCAGGCAGATCACAAGGTCAAGAGATCAGGACCATCCTGGCCAACATGGTGAAACCCCGTCTCTACTAAAAACACAAAAATTAGCTGGGCATGGTGGCGCCTGTAGTCCCAGCTACTTGGGAGGCTGAGGCAGGAGAATTGCTTGAATGCGGGGGGTGGAGGTTGCAGTGAACCAAGATCGTGCCACTGTGCTCCAGCCTGACTGACAGAGCGAGACTCTGTCTCCAATGATAATAATAAAAGAGAAAAATAAGCCCACAGTTAAAATTTGGGCTTCTCTCTGATAGAATAGCAAACAAAATCTCAATAAGGATAGAGAAGATTTGAGCAGTTTTCAAATGTTAAATTCACCTTGAATTCCTGGAAATAAATGCATCTGGTCACAAGCTGCTATTCTTTTCCTCTATTACTGGATTCAATTTGCTAATAATTTGTTTGAGTTTTGCATCTGTGTTCACAGAGATACTGGCGTATAACAGCACAATTAGCCCAATTTGAACGTTACACCAGACAAGTGTAGGGTGTTCCAGATGGACAGGAAACACTTACCAAAATAGACCCATCAGGGCCATAATTCAGGTTCAACAGATATCAAAGGATTGAAAGCATACAGAGTATGTTCTTTGACTTTAGCAAACCGAAATTAGAAAGCTGTAACAGGAGGACGCTAGAATATCCCGAATGCTTGCACATCAGTGCACTTTCACATAATCCGTGAGCCAAAGGATAAGTCACTATGGAAATGACACATTTTTTTTTTTTTTGAGACAAAAATCTTGCTCTGTCGCTCAGGCTGGAGTGCAGTGGCGTGATCTCGGCTCACTGCAACCTCCGCCTCCTGGGTTCAAGCGATTCTCCTGCCTCAGCCTCCCAAGTAGTTGGGACTACAGGCGCATGCCACCGTGGCCGGCTAACTTTTGTATTTTTAGTAGAAACGGGGTTTCGCCATATTGGCCAGGCTAGTTTCAAACTCCTGACCTTGTGATCTGCTTGTCTTAGCCTCCCAAAGCACTGGGATTATAGACGTGAGCCACTTCGCCTAGCCAAAATATTTTTAACTGAATGATAATGGAAAAAATGCTGTATCAAAACTTTTAGGCCACATCTAATGCAATATTTAAGGGAAATTTATAGCTCCAATTTCATATTAGGACAGAAGAAAAGTTCTAAATTTCTTTGTCAAAAGGTAAGAAAAAGAATAGCAAATTAAGCCCAAAGAAGTAAGAGAAGGGAAATAAAGAATAGATATCAGGCTGGGGGTGGTGACTCACGCATGTAATCCCAACACTTTGGGAGGCTGAGGCAGGTGGATCACCTGCGGTCAGGAGTTCGAGACCAGCCTGACCAACATGGTGAAACCCCATCTCTACTAAAAATACAAAAACTAACCAGGTATGATGGAGGGTGCCTGTAATCCCAGCTACTTGGGAGGCTGAGGCAGGTGAATCTCTTGAACCTGGGAGGTGGAGATTGCAGTGAGCCAAGATCATGCCACCATACTGCAGCCTGGACGACAGAAGGAGACTCCATCTAAAAAAAAAAAAAAAGCAGCTGGGTGAGGTGGCTTACGCCTGTAATCCCAGCACTTTGGGAGGCCAAGGCGGGTGAATCACAAGGTCAGGAGTTTGAGACCAGCCTGGTCAGTATGGTGAAACCCCGTCTCTACTAAAAATACAAAAAAAAAATCAGCTGGGCATGGTGGCATGCACCTCTAATCCCAGCTACTTGCTTGAACTTTGGAGGTGGAGGTTGCAGTGAGCTGAGATCACACTACTGCACTGCAGCCTGGGTGACAGAGCGAGACTCCATCTAAAAAAAAAAAAGTAGCTATTATGAAGTAGAAAGCAGACATACAAAAATGAACAGTGCAACTGGGCATGGTGGTGCACATCTGTAATCCCAGCACTTTGGGAAGTTAGGGTGAGCAGATGGCTTGAGGCCAAGGAGTGGACGGTTACAGTGAGCTGTGATTGCACCGCTGCATTCCAGCCTGGGCAGATCTGTAGGGTCCAGCCCTACTGGGTCTAGTAGGTACTCTGTACAGGTGTGGAGACGAGAGACTGTAGAAATAAGGACACGATACACCGAGGTCAAGAGGAAGTGTGTTGGGCCCAGGGTCCCTCTACCACCTAGTACACAGAGACCCGTAGTGACCCCGAGTGCCTGGACACTCTGACTTTTATTAGGTATAAGACGGGGGCAGGATAAGTAGGGTGAATCCTCCACAGTTACTGATAGGGTCAAGCAAGTCACGTGTCTAAGGAGCAGGGGCCCAGGGCTTGCAAGTAGCCGACGCAGGGGCAGCGGATGCGCCAGCACGTTATGTTATGCCCGTCAAGAACCAAGGCTTCAGGAATTAGGCTGCTTCTCACTGTCTTCAAAAGAGGAACCAGGTGCAGAAGTAGGGAGTGAAAGCGGACACAGATTGTAACTAACACAGCACAGCACCGCACCACAGAGACATTACGCCCCCGGGTGGCTGCGGGCTGGGCTGACTAGTAGGTTTTCCACAAGAGCACAGGGGAGTGGAGTTTTCTCCCACTCGCCCAAGGACAGGGACGTTCCCTTCCAAGGTCTGCTGAGTAGCGGCTGCTTCCCCAGATGCCCTCCAGCAACCCTGATGCGGGTGTGACGGAGGGCTTGGTCTGGGGCATTCAGCAGGTTGTCTCTGCTGATCACCACCATGTATTAATACTCTTGCCTGGTGATCGCATCCCATAGTGTCCTTTATCAGTCCCTGACCACAGCAACCTGAAGTTTCTAGATAATTATGCGTAAAGTACAAGAAGGCTTGAATCAAGGCTTAACATTCAATAAGACTAATATCTGATCACTCGTGATACTTACTCCTGACTAGATTCTTCTTTCTGTATTCTGTTTATTAAACAGGAACTCGCTGAAGCTTCAGCGTCCTGCTTCGGCATTTATGAGACTTTCCTCCCACAGAAACCCAAAACCGGAAGATGAACAATGCCCAAAGCCAGTGTTGAAAAGATTAATAAAACTGATAACACTCCTATTAAAACTGATCAACAGAAAGATTTTATTTTATTTTTTTGAGATAGAGCCTCACTCTGTCACCCAGGCTGGAGTGCAGTGGCATGATCTCAGCTCACCAAAACCTTTGGCTTCCAGGTTCAAGCGATTCTTCTGCCTCAGCTTCTCAAGTAGCTGGGACTACAGGTGCCCGCCACCACGCCCAGCTAAATTTTTTTTTTTTTTTTTGTATTTTTAGTAGAGATGGGGGGTCTCACCATGTTAGCCAGGCTGGTCTCGATCTCCTGACCTTGTGATCCACCTACCTGGGCCTCCCAAGCCCGGCCTGGATAGATAAGATTATCCTACACAACTTTATGCCAACACATTTGACAAATTGGAGGAACTGAGAAAATTCCTTGAAAACCAGAATTTATCAAAACTGAAGCAAACAAGAAGAGCTCAATAGTTTTATGATCTGCTGAGAAAATTGGATTAATAACTTTAAAGCCTTCCAACAGAGAAAGCAGGGCCCAGTGGCCTCACTAGTGAATTCCTTCACATTTTAATGGAAGAAAATAATGCCAACATTACACACATCTTCCAAAGACTAGAAAAAAGGGCACTCTTCAGCCTGTCTGAGCTGGCATAGTCTTGATCCCAGAACCTGATGTGGCATTACAAGAAAGGAAATTAGGCTGGGCACAGTGGCTTACGCCTGTAATCCCAGCACTTTGGGAGGCCAAAGTGAGCAGATCACAAGGTCAAGAGACCGAGACCATCCTAGCCAACATGGTGAAACCCAATCTCTGCTAAAAATACAAAAATTAGCTGGGTGTGTTGGTGTGCACCTGTAGTCCCAGCTACTCAGGAGGCTGAGGCAGGAGAATTGCTTAAACCCGGGAGGCAGAGGTTGCAGTGAGCCGAGATTGCACCACTGCACTCCAGCCTGGTGACAGAGCGAGACTCTATCTCAAAAACAAAAACAAACAAACAAAAAAAACAAAAGAAATTATCACTCAGCACAGATGCACAACTATGAAATACCAACAGATTGGATCCAGTGATACAGAAGAAGAACCATAGCACATGGTCAGGCAGTCTTATCCCAGAAACTCAGGGTTAAGTGTTTGGAAATCAATGTATGTAACTCAGCCACATTAGCAGAATAAAGGAGAAAACCTGCTATGATCACCTCAATAAAAGCAGAAAACACTTGATAAAATTCAGTAGCATTCATGATAAAAATTGGCAAATTTGGAGTATAAAGAAATGTTCTGAATCTCATAAAAAGTATTTACAAAAAATAAGTTAATCTCATGGTTAATGGTGAAATCATGATGACTTTGCATCTGAGTATGGGAACAGTACGCACGTGCCCACCATTACCATTTGTATTCAGAATTGGCTGGAGATCCTGGCTGAGGCTGCGTGTGCAAGGCTGCACCTGAGAGCTCTTGTCTTCCTAGGGTTTGTGTCAGGAACCTCCCTTTCCTGCCTCCTCCCCGAGTCCCACCTCTTGTCCCAAGCCGTGCAATACAGTGATGAAATGAAAAGGACTAGGCATTGTAGCTCTTCCCTGTAATCTCAGCACTTTGGAAGGCTGAGGTGAGTGGATCACTTGAGTCCAGAAGTTCAAGAAAAGCCTGGGCAACATGGCAACACCCTGTCTTTACTAAAGAAAAAAAGAAAAGAACAAGAAATGAATGGAAAGGAATAAGTAAAAGTGTCATTATTTGCAGGTGACATGATTATGCATATAGAAAATTTAAAAGAATCTAGAAACCATTTGATTTTAACAGGAGAATTTACCAAATATACTGGATTTAGAGTCAGTGTACTAAAGTCAATATAGAAAAGTCAATTGTATTTCTATAAATAACAGAGTTTCATTTTATAGGACATCAAATGCCTAGGAATAAATTTAACAAAAAATATACAAGACCTCGACACAGAAAACTATAAGATATTGCTGGGAGAAACTAAAGAAGATATAAATAAATGCAGGGGTATACTACGTTCATGGAAAATAAGACTCACTATTGTTAAGATGTGAATCTCCCTACGTTGATATATTATTGGATCAGCACAATTCCTATTAAAATCCCAGCAGAGGTGTGTGTGTGTGTGTGCAGATCGACTCCTAAAAATGTTTGGAATTGCAAAGGATCTAGGATAGTGATTTAAGGGCCCTGGGGATTTGTGTTAATCAGGTATGGTAGGACACCCACAGAAATAACTATCATAAAGGGAAGAAATTTGTTATACTCAGTGATTTCTAGAAATAGGAGGCACACCATTCCATGCAGAGCTACATGGGGAAGCACCAGGGTCAGTCAGGAGGCAGTGGGAGAGAGGGAAATGCAGGCTGGAGCTTTATTTTATTTTATTTTAGAGACAGAGTATTGCTGTGCCACCAGACTGGAGTGCAGTGGCATGATCTCGGCTCACGACAACCTCTGCCTCCTGGGTTCAAGCAGTTCTCCTGCCTCAGCCTCCCAAGTAGCTGGGATTACAGGCATGTGCCACCACGCCCAGCTAATTTTTGTATTTTTAGTAGAGACAGGGTTTCACCATGTTGACCAGGCTGGTCTCAATCTGTTGACCTCAATCGCCTGCCTCGGCCTCCCAAAGTGCTGATATTACAGGCGTGAGCCGCTGCGCCTGGCCAGGCTGGAGCTTTGTTTGGTTTCTGTGGGGAGGAATGGATGAGGCACGGTAAATTGGTTTAGGATTGTGTGATTTGAATAATTTCAGCAGGCTCTGGGCAGAGGGGCTGTCTCTAGTTGTACAGCCCAGGGGAATACAACTGGCCGTATGTAGTGTGAGAACCTAGTGGAGGAGGGGGTGGGAGTGTGAGCTCTGGATGGGTTGGTTTACATGTGAAAGGTGCACTTGAAGGTGAGTTATTTGCTATCTCCAGGAACTGGGAGGGGAAGACCCTCCAGGGTCATTGAGACTCCAGATGTCAGAGCATCAGAAAACAGGAAGTAAAAGGCAGGGTTCATACAAGGTGATCTTGGAAAGGAAGGAGAAAGCTGGAGGACTGAGCTATGCAGCTATCAAGGCTTTAGTGCTGCAGTAATGGAGCCGCTGTGGTATTGATGAGGGTAGACAGGCTGACTGATGTGCCTGGCCACCAGGTGCACCACAAAGCCACCTCAGTGTGGGACAGGTGGTCACAAAGCCATCTCAGTGTGGGACAGGGGGTCACAAAGCCACCTCAGTGTGAGACAGATGGTCACAAAGCCACCTCAGTATGGGACAGGGGGTCACAAAGCCACCTCAGTATGGGACAGGGGGTCACAAAGCCACCTCAGTATGGGACAGGGGGTCACAAAGCCACCTCAGTATGGGACAGGGAGTCACAAAGCCACCTCAGTATGGGACAGGGGGTCACAAAGTCACCTCAGTGTGGGACAGATGGTCACAAAGCCACCTCAGTGCAGGACGAGGGGGGTCACAAAGCCACCTCGGCAACTCAGTGTGGGACAGATGGTTTTTTAAATATATGGTGCTGAGTGACTAGACATTAACATGGAGGAAAAAAGTGAATCTTGGCTGGTTGCGGTGGCTCACCCCTGTAATCCCAGCACTTTGGAAGGCTGAGGTGGGCAGATCACCTGAGGTCAGGAGTTTGAGACCAGCCTGGCCAACATGGCAAAACCTCGTCTCTACTGAAAATACAATATTAACCAGGAGTGGTGGTGCGCCTGTAATCCCAGCTACTCAGGAGGTTGAGGCAGGAGAATCACTTCAACCCGGGAGGCAGAGGTTGCAGTGAGCCAAGATCACGCCACTGCACTCCAGCCTGGGCAACAAGAGGGAAACTTTGTCTCAAAAAAAAAGAAAAGAAAATTATATCCAGACCAATATCCCGATCGTTGTGTGAGGGAGACTCGGGAAGCAGCAACCTTGGACCCTTCTGAAGGTGCCTTGTCCCCTCTACTGGCTCAAAGCCAAACTGCCAGTCCATTTGGGTCACTGCTGGTTTCTTGCAGTCTTTGACACTATCATGAAAAGGTTCTGGACTGTTGCCTGGTACAGTGGCTATTTAGGACACGTTGGATTCTCCTGCAGCGGGAAGCGTGCTGTGAGGGACAGAGGAAGGGCCGAGTGCAGGTGGCTGTGCAGCCGCCTCGGCGTGGCGCAGGGAGGCCAGAGACCTCTGCTCTTCTCGAGCTTTGGGAGGCCTGCAGCCTGGCATGAGTGGCTGCAGTGTTTACACAGACACAATTCCGTACGATTGCAGCCAGATGCCATCGAATGTCTGTTTTAGGGAATCCGTGCCAGCTTTTACAGCACTGCTTCTCAATTACTCTTTTGGAAGTTGGCCTTTTCCTGTATAATATTCTTTTATTTTAAGACAGTCTCGCTCCATCGCCAGGTGCCAGGCTGGAGTGCAGTGGCGTGATCTCGGCTCACTGCGACCTCCACCTCCTGGGTTCAAGCAATTCTCCTGCCTCAGCCTCCCGAGTAGCTGGGACTACAGGCACGTGCTACCACACCCAGCTAATTTTTGTATTTTTAGTAGGGACGGGGATTCACCATGTTGATCAGGATGGTCTCGATCTCTTGACCTCGTGATCCACCCACCTCGGCCTCCCAAAGTGCTGGGATTACAGGCGTGAGCCACTGCACCTGGCCAGGAAGTTGGCCTTTTCCTTGTGAGAACACTTGATTCCTGGCAAAGGGTTCTGTTTTCAGGACAGATCGGTAGAGTGCCTGTTTCATGCTGAATGATCTTCATGCTTTTTCATTTAATTACTATTACCAAATGGATTTTAAGGTCTTGCTAGTGTTTATGAGAATGAAACTATGTGATGTTAATTTTTTTCTAAGACATATAAACTGTAAATCACAAGTAAATCATGCAAGATGTTGTTTCCAGTAAGAAATTATTTTAATAATGACAGCCAATGAAATTCCCTCAATGATCACAGTATTGTCACTCAAATGTAGTGGGTTGAGTAGTGAACATCCCCCAAAATGTGTGTCCCTGTCCTGATCCTCAGAGCTTCTGAATGTGACCGTTTGGGAAAAGGGTCTCGCAGATACGATGAAGGATCTCAAAATGAGGTCCTCCTGCATTATCCAGATGGGCCCTAAGTCCAATCACAGGTGTCCTTCTAAGAGACAGAAGAGGAAGAGACACAGACAGAGAGAAAAGGCCACACAGATGGTGGCAGAGATTGGAGCAACGTGGCCAAAAGCCAAGAGACACTGGGGGCTGAAGAGGTTGGAGGGACCCTCCTCGGAGTCACTGGGGAGAGCAAGGCCGTGCTGACGCCTTAATGTCCAACCTCTGGCCTCCAGAGCTGTAAGAGAGTGGATCTGGGTTGTTCTGAGCCTCCCAGTTTGTGGGGCTTTGTTATGGCAGGGGGCGGGGTGGCAGGAAAATAGGGCATTAAGAAAAAGCTGGCATGCATTGCAGGCAGCTCCAGACAGTTCAGGATGTAAGGGGACCGTCCGTCGCTGTGGCTCTGCCCTGTGCGTGGCGCATATTCCGACGGGGTCATAACGCTGAGTCCTGCTTGTGTCCATTCTGTGTTGTCTTTCTAGGGAAAAAACACAGGGTTTCTATACAGAGATAAATATTTAACATGTACGTCTGAATTATTAAATAGAAACAGCTAAAATAAAGGATAATTCAGGATTTTAATTTTCAAGTTTGTATAAGAAGAATAGAAACCATGAATGAATATATTCTCAAAAGAGTTGTTCTGGGCCAGGGACAGTGGCTCATGACTAATCCCAGCACTTTTAGAGGCCAAGGTGGGAGGATCGCTTAAGCCCAGCCTGAGCAACATGGCAAGACCTCATCTTGTTTAAGAAACAAAAACAGCCAGTCGCAGTGGCTCACACCTGTAATCCCAGCACTTTGGGAGGCTGAGGCGGGCAGATCACCTGAGGTTAGGAGTTTGAGACCAGCCTGACTAATATGGTGAAACCCCACCTTAGGAAAAAAAATAGCCGGACGCGGTGGCACTCGCCTGTAGTCCCAGCTACTCGGGAGGCTGAGGTGGGAGGATCGCTTGAGCCCAGGAGTTCTGGGCTGTAGCGCGCTATGCCGATCGGGTGTCCGCACTAAGTTCAGCGTCAATATAGTGACCTCCTGGGAGTGGGGGACCACCAGGTGAACTGGCCCAGGTTGGAAACGGAGCAGGTCAAAACTCCCGTGCTAATCAGTAGTGGGATCGCGCCTGTGAATAGCCACTGCACTCCAGCCTGGGCAACATAGCGAGACCCTGTCTCTGAAAAAAAAAAAGAAAAGAAAAAGAGTTGTTTTAAATAATCAAAAAGCTCATTTCCTTGCTCTCCTTTTCCAGCCTAGAATGTGTGGAGTGTTTGCTCTGCTGGGTGTGATAATGCAAGCACAGGCGCCATCAGGGTGAGAGGGTGGCGGGGGACGGTGTGGTGGGAAGCAGAAGCCTCCTGTTGCCTGACTCCCAGGAGAGCCAGGGACACCGTGTGGCTGTCGGAGAGAGGCCAGGAAGAGCCTGGGTTTTCATCCTCTGGAGCCGCTGGGGCGGTGTGCGGTGGGACGTGCGTGGATCGCAGCCAGCTGCTCAGAGGCGCTGCCGCGCCAGGCTGGGCCTCTTGGGTTTTCCGTGTCTTGGCCACACAGACACGCTCCAGTTTCACAAAGTGAGTGCTCCTGGCAGATGCCCAGTTTCCTGTTAGACCCGCCTTTTGGAAGATCCTAGCCGTGGGGCTGTGCCTGTCCGCTGGAGCTCAAGGGCCTCCGTGGACCCTCAGCAAGGCAAGTGGGGACTGCAGTCAGCAGGGCGGCACATATTACGCTTCTCAGAACTTGTCTCCAGGAGGTGGCAGAGGGCTGCACAGACCCAGATGTAGGAGCCTCACTGAAGTGTTGCTGACAAGGTGAAAACGTAGAAACACGTGTTCACCGGCACTGCCTGTTTAATGAATTACGGTGTGTTGTGTAGTTAAAACTCCTGCCATTGAAAGTGGTCACCTTATGCGAAGGGGAAGAGGCCCTCGTCCTGCACAGCGGCGAGTACACCGTCATCCCCGGGTGAGCAGCCCTTGGTGCGTGTGCTCACGGGGTTCAGGTGGGTCTCTTGGGGGGTGTCAAGCACGTGGCTGCTCCAGACTCTCCCACTGGCCTGTGCCCAGGTCTGACGTGCCCATATCTGGGTCTGAGTAGCGTAACGGCATTGGGGATGCTGGGGGTCCCTCAGGTTTTTGAGGCTGACCCCAGGGCACGCACCGTGGAGATGGTGTGGAGTTCCTGCCGCTGAGTGACGTTGGGTCCCAGGGTTGTGGGGGAAGAACTGGGTCTAGCTGCTTTTCCCGCATCCAGCAGGAAGGGCTCAGGGCTTTGAGTGGCTCCCATGTCCCACGTTTCCCCTGTACTCTTTTGGGTCCTGATACTCCACAGTGTTTGTTTCTTATCTGCCTCCAGGAGGCATCTGATCCGACACTATGCCTGGGGCCTGCTACCCACGGCTGCTCAGGGGGTCTGGGCTGGAAGGAGGGTCCTTAGGGACTGGGCGCTGTGTGCAGCACTGGCCGTCCTCACCCCTTGCCTCCTGCCTTTGGCCTGGGGACTCTTGGTCTGTCCTCAGTGGCGCCATGGCCCCTTGGCCTGCAGGGAAAGATCTCCTGAGAGCTGGGGCTCCTGAGCTCCGTGGGGCTCAGCCTTGCTGCCACCGCCCGCCCCCAGGCCATGGGTGGGACAGTCTCTGCAGACGGGGGAGCCCAGCCTGCCGCAGTGCTGACCAGTGCCTGGTGGGTGGCCATAGGAGACAGGTGTCCTGGCTGCTGGGCTGCGGGGTGCAGCCATGGTCTGTGGGGCGCAAGGCAGCACATCCCAGGCCCTGCTGACACCTGGCGGGTCTCTGTCTTTCAGTGAATGAGTTCACAGTGATCAGGAAGAAGTTCAAGTGCCCGTACTGCAGCTTCTCAGCCATGCACCAGTGCATCCTCAAGCGTCACATGCGGTCACACACCGGGGAGCGGCCCTACCCCTGCGAGATCTGCGGGAAGAAGTTCACGCGGCGTGAGCACATGAAGCGGCACACACTGGTGAGTGCGGAGGGCAGCGGGCAGGGGCAGCAGGGGCAGCGGGCAGGGGCAGCAGGCAGGCAGCGGGCAGGGGCAGCAGGCAGGGGCAGCGGGCAGGGGCAGTAGGCAGGCAGGGGGCAGGCAGCGGGCAGGGGCAGCAGGGGCAGCCGGGCAGGGGCAGCAGGCAGTACTGTGTGTGGCCACGATGTCATGCAGGTGGGTCCTGAGGGGCTGCAGAACACCAGGGACCCCAGACCGGGTCCACTCTGCAGTGGGGAAGACAGCAGGGCAGGGAGAGCAGTCAGCACAGTGCCCCGGCCTGCTCTGCACTGCCCTCCTGGGCGTGGATCCGCTGCATGTCTCTGGCCCAGGCTTCAGCCCGCCCTGCCCATCTGCTGGCCCCCAAGGCAGCCAGGCCTCGGCAGACTCAGCTCGCTCTGTTGGGAGCTCCCAACACTCAGCCACCTCCGCGCCCCTGCCCGCTCCCTGCCCCCGGAGGGGAACCCTGTCCTGTGCCTGCTGACCCATCTGCGTCCATCGCCCACCCTGGAGCTCACGCACGTGGTTATCGGGTAGCAGGTGTGGCGTGGATGAATTTGCTCGGGGAGGAAAAGGCAGCCTGGGAACAGGGAGGCAGCTTCGACGAAAAAGGCCGGGAGAGGGCGCCTCAGGTGGGCGCGAGGAGCCGGTAAGGCAGGCGGGGCACGGGCGGCCCAGAGCGGGGCTGGTCCAGCAGGGCCCGCAGGCGCCGGAGCCCAGGGGTTTGGGGAGTCCTGGGAAGCGCACCCCAAGGAGCAGGGTGCAGGGCGTGGGGCTCGCGGCGCGCAGCTGTGTGTGTGAAGAGAAGCCGTGGAGGCGGCCCTGGGCTCGGGGCTGAGGTGGGGCGGCAGAGGCGTTGGGCACCAATTCCAGTTTAGGAATCGCAGGGGTCAGCAGGTTCTCGAGTGGAGCAGGACGGGCGGCAGCCGAGCTCCACGGGAGGGGGAGACCCACGGGGGCGGGCCGAGCTTTATGGGGAGACCCCGCCGTGGGGGTCGGGGTAAGCTTTATGGAGAGACCCCACCGGGGGCGGGGCCGAGCTTGACGTGGAGACCCACCAGGGGGAGGGGCCGAGCTTGACGGG
>PVKP010031764.1:0-26650 GCA_004027715.1 Plecturocebus donacophilus | reverse complement strand
TCTGAGAACACAGCACGATATTAGATGCGTGGAAGGACACAAGTATGATGGTGCCATTAGGTCTTCCGTTACAGAAACCTGGGCCAAAAGCTTGGGTCTGGATGAAATTGCGTAAGAAGAGAACAAAGCTAAAAAAGAAAGGTAGAGGCCACAGCCTTGAGGGACTGGCAAAAGCAAAAGAGACAGCAAAGGAGGCAAAGAAATGAGAAATGAGGGAGGAAAACCCGGCCAGGGGTTGTCATGGAATCTGAAGGAAGGAGTGTTTTAAGTTGAGCGAATGTCACATGTTGTCCTAATTGCTAAAGAGTGCCCTTTGGACTTGTTGACATGGAAGTTAAATGCCATGGCATGTTGGTCACACATTTAAGAGTGAGTTTTAGTGAGTGGAAGGTGAGAAAATGGAAACAGTGGTTTAGACAACTCATTGAAGAGAATGGCTATGAAGAGCAGCGGAGAAATGGAGTGCTGTAGAGTGATGAGAATTGTTTTATTTTTTCCTCAAGATGGTTTAATCTTAGCATGTATAATTGCTGATGAGAGGGATCCAGTTGAAAGGGAGAGGCTGATTTCTATAGGAGACAGAAGGTCCCGGAGATGAGGGAAAGTGAGTATTCCGAAGCATGGGTACAGGAATGGGCCTGGGAGGAGGAACGAGGCAGAATATGGGTACTCATGTTTGGAAGTTCACTAGTTCTCTCTCTCTCTCATAATTATTCAGTCATTGTAATTCTTTCAATCCTAGGCTTTCAGGGAGGAAAGAGATCTTTTTCCACCAGTGATTTTGCTTTTAAAATTATTGCTCCTTATTTTAAAGGGCACTTACATTCTCCTTAAGCCTTCTGTTTCCTTCATTTTGCTTTCCAACAGATTCATTAACATTTTCGTTTATTCAAATTCTCACTCGTGATCTCCTGTATAGCACTGAGGCAAACTGTTTAACACCTCAAAATTAAATGCTCTCACAAAATATTTTCAAAAGGCTGTTTTCAAAAGGATACAATATAAGAAAGATGTTTATAATTTTTTCAGAAATTGTATATACATGCAAATGATTCAAATGCTATATTTATCATCAATACCTTTAGTTCTTAGATTGAAATAAGCAATCTTACTAGTTTCAGAGAAACCAATTAAACATGCAGCTTTGTTGAAAGTAATTGTGAGTTTGGGAAGCCACAAAGGAAGTAGAAAAATGAGTAATTTCAAATATATAACACCTCAGTCCCTTGTGTTGGTGAAGTCTCCTTAAACTTCTGTGAGAGGAACACCTGCCTAGAATCCTAATTACTGTGTCCCAAAACTAACAAGTATACATTCTAGTCAGATCGTTATTTGCAACTTGATTGCTGAGAAATTGATCAGCTCCATTCGGGAGTAAGGCTTTCTGTTTTTAGGACAACAAAGAGTTGGACTTGAACATTATTGATCTAGTTGCTTTGGCTACTATAATGGTGAAATGAGACTGATGGACCATAATATTACAGTTGTTGGGAGATTCCTTATTAGTCTTGATCTTCCTACTTTAGGAGTAACTGTACATAATCCCTAAACCTTCATAGCCAAGATGAATCCTTTCTGCTGATCATCTTTATAGAAAGGAGTTTAATTGAAATGTAATTCTGTTTCCTTAACTTTAGTTGGACATAGGCTACAAAATAAATCTGGGGAGTAGAAATGTTCATCGCCAACCACACACTGTTTCCTGTAAAAAAGAAAGACCCGCTGCAAAAATACAACTACTCAGGAAGACTCCTGATTCCATCTCCTTTCTACTCTTGACCAACCATGTGATATATTTCCAAAGAGTTCACTCCATAGTTTTTTCTTGAATGTTCTCTCCAGCATCCAACCTTTTGTACCAACTAAAGTGCCAGGTCCTTGTCTGCCTGTCCTGTACTTTTGCAGTTACATTTACTTGGGAGATTGTTCTTGATTGTTTACTGCATTAGATGGGTCATGTGTTTCCTCTATTCCTCGCTGGTGACAATATATACGTCAAACAGCAACCAGTGAGTCTATTGTCTGGGAAAAGGAAGAGCAGATCAGGTCATGCTCTTAAGGAATCGTTCATCCTGTGGCAAATGCAATTATGTGGTATTCTGTGATAATACATCCACCAAGATGAGGGCACAGAATTTGGCAAAAGACCTTTTCCCTAATCTGTGAACTTATTTATGACAAAAGTCTGACAGGATTATATAAATGAAACCACAGTTACCTATCAATGAATTCTGTTCAATAAAAAATAACACCATTTTCCTGAGAAAGCTGAACTCGTTCTATAGGTTGAAGTAAATCTAATTTATTTCATTTCATTTCAATTCAGCAAACACTTCTTGACTACTAACTCTGCACCTAGTACTGTGATAGGTGTTGTGAATGCAAATCGCAGCCCTCAAGGGACTTACTGTCTTCTGGGGAAGAAAGATAATTAAACAGCTACAGGACAATGTGATGCTTGCTGTAATGGAGGAGAACACAGGATGGTTGGGGAGCTGAGTAAAGGAAATACCTAACTTTCTTTGAAAAAAAAAATCAAACAATTTATTTCGATAGCTTTTGGGGTACAGTGGTTTTTGGTTATATAGATGAACTGTATAGAGGTGAAGTCTGGGATTTTAGTGCACTGGTCACCTGAGTAGTTTACATTGTTCCCAATATAAAGTATCCCTTGCCCTCCCTCCCCTCCCACTTCCCCTTCCGAGTCTCCATAGTCGATGATACCACTCTGTATGCCTTTGCATACCCATAGCTTAGCTCCCACTTAATAAGTGAGAACATACAGTGTTGGGTTTTCCACACCTGATTTACTTCACTTAGAATAATGACCTCCAGCTCCATCCACAGTGCGGCAAAAGACATCATTTTGTTCTTTTTTATGGCTGAGTAGTAATGAATACCTAACTTTTGAAGGAGGCGTTTATCAGACTTCAAAGGGCAGATGACATGGGCACCTGAACTTAATCTTGAAGGGTGAAGTTGGCCAGGCTGACATAGGAGAGGAAGAAAGTCTAAGTTTCAGGAAAATATATGCAAAAGCACAGAAGCACTGAAGAGTATTTCTATGTCGAGCGGCCAGTCCCGGGGGTTGGCTTCAGGCTGGCATGTCTCTGGAGTTTACAAATGGGAAAAGTGACCAGGATATAAAATTTCCCGAGTCTTTCACAGAGGAGACTGGAGTTGAATTTATGCTTGAAAATGGCCAACTGAAGGGTAGACAAAAATGAGAGAAGGGGGCATCCTAGATGGGGAAGGGGTCATCAGAGGCATGTTTCTCGAAGTTTTTGTTGTCCTGTCATGTGCTGAAAATATGAGGGTTCCTATTGAAAGTGAATGCCAGCTCCCCGAATACAACCTGTTGGGAAGACAAAGCTTAGTTTAGTGTTTACCACCTATACAGAACTTTGACAAGGTGGGTAGGTCCAGTTACGTTAATTGCAGTCAAAACAGTAGCAGAACAGTGTGACTTGCACAGACCTATGGCATTGGCTAGTTAATCATGACATTCCTAGAAGTGAAACAAATAGGAAGTCTACTTCTTTTATTTATTTATTTATTTTTTTAAGACAGAGTCTTGCTCTGTTGCCCAGGCTGGAGTGGCATGATCTCGGCTCACTGCAACCTCCGCCTCCCGGGTTCAAGTGATCTTCCTTCCTCAGCCTCCCGAGTAGCTGGGACTACAGGTGCCTGCCGCTACGCCCGGCTAATTTTTTGAATTTTTAGTAGAGAAACGGTTTCACTATGTTAGCCAGGCTGGTCTTGATCTCCTGACCTTGTGATCTGCCCATCATGGCCTCCCAAAGTGCTGGGATTAGGGCGTGAGCCACCGTGTCCCGGAAGCCTACTCAATTCTTTCTTGATCTGTATAAGCAGAAAACCCCAGGTCATGTAAACAAAAGTCTAACTCAAATTGCAAGAAAAAAGAATCATGGCCCTTCAATCCATTGCCAAACTTGAGCAAGTTCATAGACCCAGAACCCACTGAATAAAGGGGAGGCTGGGTCCCCTCGAGAAAGGCCCTTGGTACACTACTACAAATTTATACTGTTAATCTTTCTCCCAGTCTCTCCCAAAGGCACCTACAGTCTTTGACTAGGGTAACTGTGTTGGAAAAAGGAAATAATCAGAACTTTTAGGGACTACTGGACACTGGCTCTGAACTGACATTGATTTCAGGAGACCCAGAACATCGCTGTGTCCCTCCAGTCAGAGTAGAGGTTTATGGGGGTCAGGTGATCAATGGAGTTCTAGGTCAAGTCAGTCTCGCAGTGGGTCCAGTGGGTCCCTGAGCCCATCCTGTGGTTACTTCCCCATGCCAGATGCGTAATTGGAATAAACCTACCTAGCCGCTGGCAGAATCCCCACATTGGGTCTCACCTTGTTATGATGGGAAAGGCCAAATGAAAGCCATTAGAACTACTTCTACCTGGGAAAACAGTAAGCCAAAAACAATACCACATTCTTGTAGGCACTGCTGATGAGTGCCACCAACAAGAACTTAAATGATGTAGAAGTACTAATCCCCACGGCATTCCCATTCAATTCTCCTATTTGGCCTATGCAGGAGACAAATGGATCTTGTAGAATGACAGTGGATTATTGTAAACTATACCAAGTTATGAATCCAATTGAAGCTGTTATACCAGATGTGGTTTCATTGGTTGAACAAATTAGCACATATCCTGGTACTTGGTATGTAGCTACTAATCTGGCAATTGCTTTTTCCTCCCTGTCTGTCCATAGGCCAACCAGAAGCAGTTTGCTTTCAGCCATCAAGGCCAGTGATACACCTTCTACCTCACAGGTATGTAAACTGTCCAGTCCTTAGTTACAACTTAGTTTGCAGGGATCTTCATTGCCCATTGCCCTTGCCTTCAATAAGATATCACACTAGTGCATTATATTGATGACATTGTACTGACTGGACCTAGTGAGCAAGAAGTAGCAACTACTTCACACTCATTGATAAGAAATTTGCATGTCAGAAGTGAGAAATAAATGTGACTAAAATTCAGGGACGCTTCTGAAACTGCGTTTGCAAAAATTGTAACAGTAAGAGAAATCTGACATAAGAAATTGTGACTGTGAAAAAAACATGACTTAACCAAGTCCATCTTGCTTCTAACTTCCAAGCTGTCCTTCATTCGTGGGTACAGGCCAGATGAGCTATTAGAATAATTTAGTTTATAGTTTAACTTTGAAACAAAGATGATAACAGCCCCTTCCCAAAACAAGCCCCCTCCTTGCCTGGGGACCAGACTGCCTTTGTAAAACTAACAAATTAGCCACAAGGTTAGAAATGATGGCTCAGGAGTTATGCAGCTGGAGACCACAAGATTTTTAACCTTCTCAGATTTTCCTATAGATAACATCACTATTGTAAAGCCTGAGATTGGTGTTTAAAGTATTTTTCAGACCCTGCATTCTAATAGATCAGCAAGCATCACCCAGACTGGTGAACTGGCTTATCTGGTCCTGTGACTCTTTTTGTTTTGAGACGGAGTTTTGCTCTTGTTACCCAGGTTGGAGTGCAGTGGTGCGATCTTGGCTCACCGCAACCTCCACCTCCTGGGTTCAAGCAATTCTCCTGAGTAGCCTCCTGAGTAGCTGGGACTACAGGCATGCACCACCATGCCCAGCTAATTTTTGTATTTTTAGTAGAGACAGGGTTTCACCATTTGACCAGGATGGTCTCAATCTCTTGACCTTGTGATCCATCTGCCTCAGCCTCCCAAAGTGCTGGAATTATAGGCATGAGCCACCACGCCCGGCCGGTCCTGTGACTCTTATCCAGGAATTGACTCTGTGAGAAGACAAGCTCTGACTCCCTATGATTTCATCCTCAAGCCAACAAGTTAGCATTCCCCGTTTTTCAGCCCCCTGCTTGCCAAAGTATCTAAAAAACGTTAGCCTCAAAATTTTCAGGGAGGCTGAAACTCCTGTTCTTCTGCTTAACAGGTTCTGTATTTATTAAACTCTTTCTTTACTGCAATGCCACTGTCTTAGCAAGTTGGCACTATCTGTGTAGCAGGCAAGAAGGACTCATCGGGTGATTATATTCTACTTCAGTGAAATTTAGGAGTCCAGTAGTGTAGGGCATGCCAAGATATTTTTTCTAAGGTGAAGAATAAATTGTTGCATCTGGCCTCCCAGTGCTAGATATTTTTGCATCTGCAACTGTTGAATGCAGAGATTAATGGTTGGTGTCACTTTCTGAGAACAACTGTCCTAAAAAAAGTTGGAGATAGACAAGGGTAGAAGGGAGATTCAAATCTCCTATTATTTTATGAAACATAACCATAAATTGTTCCTTGTAATTGGAGACACTGTTCTAATTTGGGGGCCTGGGGCTATATGTTTTTTGAGTGACAATATCTCAAGCCAGAAATCAAATGAAGGCAACATTAGTCAGGCTATAAATGTAACATTCAAATAATTAACATGAATAAAACAAGAGGAACACTTGGCTGACATTTAAATTTTCACTTCAATGTCCAGTAGAAATGCCCGCTTGGTTCTTATTGATTTTTAAAATGATTTTGGTAGTGTTTATCAAGGCTATTTAGTTCAATGAATCTACCACTTAACTTTCTATGGCATAACAAAGGGGGAATAATTAAGTGTTCATGCAGAGATTGGCTTATATCCCAATTTGACATGGAACCAGTTCAGTTGGTGCTCCAGCAAACTCAGGGTGATTGACAACACATGAATAAAGTAATTATTTTCAGTATCTCTACTTAGCAATTACTTTGGCATTTCAGAATGGATAATTAATTCCTAATTCCTTAGTCAATATCAAAAAACCTCAGAATTTGAGCTAGGCCAAGCCTGACAGTCCTATTCTGAACCTTTCCAAATGTTTGAGTTAACCTGTCATATGCCAAGTGACTTGGCTCAAATAATGTATGAAGTTTTAAGATTGTTACGAAGATCCTGCATTTACACTCAGGTTTTCATTTTTAAATTAATTAATATCAGTCCACCAAAATTTTGAAAACTGTAGAATAAATGTTTATTTGAATTCCACTGGTTTGTCTCAGATGGGTTCGTCTCTGGGTGTAGACAGATGGGTCTATGTGCATTCAGTGTATATGGAGAACAGTCTTTGCTTTGACCTCATAATCTAGTTCAGCCCCAGTTCTTATGCACCCTGAGTTTATGACCCAAAATATCGACATAGATGGCTTTGTGGTGGGAGAAAGCCAGTTTTCAGGAAATCACAGCAGTGCTCGTACAGAGTGTTTGAGCTCAAGGAAGGATGGAGCACGTGAAGTCATGCTTCCTGCTCAGATGCTGCTACCCACAGTGATCTGCAGATTTTAACTGAGGACTGAGGAGATAAAAATGAAAATGTTATATTTGTAATATGGGCTATATCAAATTTAAGATGAGTCTGTGAAAAGTTGATTGTTAAATAAAAGTTATCAAATAAAAATCAGCCATAACGTGAAAGCGTTTTCTGTAATGCTCTTCAGTTAGAAATTTAGTAATAGAGGGGAATCTGGTGTATTGTATAATACATTTTAAATATACTGAGCTCGAATTAACAAGGACTGTCAGTAACATTGCATACAGAATGCTTAAAATATCTAGGCAAAAAAACAGTACAATTCATTTGGAAGAAAATGCATCACTACTCTGACATTAATTACTAATTTCCAAGTTCAAATTTTTAGTCTGTGTGCTGCCTGTCAGTGCAAGACCCTGACTTCCCAGTTGCTTAATGTAGCACTAATAATTTTTAGCTTCATGTAATTTTATCTTAAAGTAAATAATCCCTTGAGTGTAAATTACTTTGCATGCACTGATTCTTTATTAAAATGCTCAGTTTCACCTTTCTCTCTGTCCTTTTTTTCCCTTCTTTTCTTCTTTCTTTCCTTCCCTTTCTATCCGTTCTTTGTGTCCCTCATCCATTCTTTTCCCTGTGGGTTTCATAAATAAATAACATTTCAACTAGATAATGAATTCATATTTCCAACAGGTACTTACTCTAGAGGGTGGGTGTGGTAAAAGACGGCAACCGGGAACCTATTTCTACCTATTTCTACCAGAACTATGGAAGCCCTGGGGAGGCAGAAAGCTCCAATAATGGCTAACACTGTACTTCTTATCTTGGTGAAATAGAACTGGATTTCATTTGACATTTAAAAAAAATTTCATTTTCTGTATCTCCTTTGTTAGGGGATAATCTTATGTTTTGTACACATACACAAAACAAAACCCCATAGAGCCTTGGCACACCTAAAAACTTCTAATTTGTCCCTTTTCGTTAATAAGACTTACTTTAAAATTTGAGACTGTAAACAGTCCGTATTACCAGATGATATAAGAAATGACTTCTGTTGGCAGTATGATTTCTCCTTGATGTTTGCTGGGACTCCCTTAGTGAATACTAATGTTATGCTTAGCTCAGAAAAGGTAAATTGCTTTAGTATAACAGTCTTCTGCATTTTTTTTTTAAGTAGGAAAAGGATTATTGGTTTTATTTAATTGGTTTCACTGACTTCAAATCATTGTTGGCTCTTAGCATATATTTGTGATTTTAAAGAAGGAAATCATAAAACAGAGAGGAGGGGGGTTAAGGTGGCTTATTATCCCAGAAAGGTCAATTTGTATTAGAATGGACTTGCCTTGGCTTTCAGATATTTTGTAATCATCTTAAAATTTAAATAGACAATGTTAGAGACAGAAGACTTGAGGATTAAATTTAGATTGGAAAGGAACTAGCACAGTTAAGAGAACTATGCTGGAATATGCAGAAGACACAGGTATAATAGGGGAAGTTTGACACCCAAAAGGAAATTCTACAGTGAATTTCTGTTACAGTGAATATCTGTTACCTACAGTGACCCTTCAAAAATGATTTTATTTGTTCAGGCAACTTCTTAGACAAGTTGATGACACGCATGTGTCAAAACTAAATTTCTAACTTTAATAAGATGCTTTTGAAAAAGCCAACTCACAGGCCGGGTGCGGTGGCTTACGCCTGTAATCCCAGCACTTTGGGAGGCCGAGGCGGATGGATTACAAGGTCAGGAGATCAAGACCATCCTGGTCAACATGGTGAAACTAAAAAAAAAATACAAAAATTAGCTGGGCATGGTGGCATGTGCCTGTAGTCCCAGCTACTCAGGAGGCTGAGGCAGGAGAATTGCTTGAACCCAGGAGGCAGAGGTTGCAGTGAGCCGAGATCGCGCCATTGCACTCCAGCCTGGGTAACAAGAGCGAAACTCCATCTCAAAAAAAAAAAGGAAGCCAACTCACAGACTCCTGTTTAATAGAGATATTTTATATGGACGTTTAAGTAAGGACTTTAAGACTGTCAGGCCTGTCAGGAGACCCACAGTCAGATAGGTGGGTGATGAATTTCTTTTTAAGAAGGAATTTCTAATTTCAATAAAGTATACCAGAAGGTTGTTTAAACATTTTAGCAGGGATTCTCTATATTTCTCAAAAGGGGTTGTGAATTTTATCTCATTCAATCCAGGTTTGGTACATTTTTCTTTCTCATGTCAGTTCTTTGCTTGTAACTGTCACATTGCTTCCCGTAACACTGAGAATAAAATTCAAATTCTCACAAGACCCAATACATGGATGATGTCATTTCCTGCCTGATATAGTTTGGCTGTGTCCCCACCCAAATCTCGTCTTGAATTCCCATGTGTTGTGGGAGGGACCCAGTGGGAGATGATTAAATCATGGGGGCGGGTCTTTCCCATGCTATTCTCGTGATAGTGAATGAGTCTCATGAGATCTAATGGTTTTAAAATGGGAGTTTCCCTGCACAAACTCTTTTTTTGCCTGCCGCCATCCACATGAGATGAGACTTGCTCCTCCTTGCCTTCTGCCATGATTGCAAGAGCTCTCCAGCCATGTAGAACTGTGAGTCCAATTAAACTTCTTTCTTTTGTAAACTGCCGAGTCTTGGGTATGTCTTTATCAGCAGCGTGAAAATGGACTAATACACTGCCATTCCTTCTCCTGACTCATGGTGCTTCCTTTCTGTTTGTTGAATATGCTTACCATAACCCTGTCTCAGATCTTTGCCTGTGCTGTTCCCTTTGCCTAGAATGCAGGTCTCCTGCCCAAAGATGTGGCTCGTTCCTCTCTTTATTCATGTCTCTCTCTGGTCCATTCTGACCTCATTTAGAATTACAGCCCCCCCAGCTCCATCCCTTCCCTGGTACCCTCTATTTCTTTGCCCTGTTTAGATTCTAAATGCTGTTTACTGGCATTACAGCATATACTTATTGTTAATTGTTTATCTTCCCCTGTCTCCACTGGAGTGCAAATAAAGTCCACGAAGGAGGGACTTTGTTTTGTTCACTTCTGTATTCTGAGGGCTTAGAACAGTGCCTGGCTGCTTATAGTACATGTACATAGGACCACCCTGAGGCTGAATTGTGTCCCCACAAAAATACATATATTGAAGTTCTACCCCTAGTACCTTAGAATGTACCATATTTGGAGACAGGATCTTTATGAGACAATTAAATTAAAACGAAGCTATTAAAATTAATAACGGGGCCCTAGTCCAATCTGACTTGTGGTCTTTTAAGAAGAGGAAATTTGGACACAGACAAGTTCAGAGGGAAGATGATATAAAGACACAGAAGATGGCTATCTACATGCCAAGGAGAGAGGCGTGGCCTAACGGATCCTCCCTCATGATCCTCAGAAAGAACCAACCTTGATGAAACCTTGATCTCTGATTTTGAGCCTCAAAAACTGTGAAAAAATGAATTTTTGTTCTTCAAGCTACCCAGTCTGTGATGCTGTTATGGTAGCCCTCACAGGCTAATATAGCACTGTACATATGCTTAATATGTATTTGTTAAATTAATAATTAAATGATACAGAACATTTTAATAAGGACAAAAGGTAGTGGGCATTGTTGAACACTTATGCAGGAAAGAAACACAGACGATGATTTCTTAATGGAAACTTCAAGGTTAGCACGGAAGCAAGACAATTTGATAGGAGGGTGAAGTTACTGGTGTTCGGTTTTTGTTGGATTAGAGCTCCAAGCATCGCTGTGGGAGCATCCCGAGATGCTCTAATCCATCTTGCTGGGAACTCTAATCCAACAAATATAGAGCTCCAATACCTTCTTGTCTTGGAGGTAATTCAGTCTCAGAAGTTTGAGAATACAATGTATTGCTACTTGGAGCTTAACTATGACTAACAAAGAAGAGAGCATATGAGTAAAGTAATGGTGATCTGAATTTTTAAAGAAAGTGACCCTATCATCTTGGTATTCATGATGGTCAACGATGCTGATTGTTATCCGACTTACAAACTGGACTCCAAGAAATCAGACTGAAAACTGTGAAGAGAAAAGACAGGTATTAGTTCCATTATTAAAAATACCAACTGGCAAAAAACATAGTCTAAAAAGCATTTCTCTGACATTGCAATTACAACTGACTTCAGTGAGGATATAAAGAGGAGTTTATATAAAGGATCCACAGGCAGTATATTCACAAAACACAGAAGGAGGGACCCATGGCTAGGAGGGAATACAAAAGAGTGGCAGAAATCAATAAGGCCAGTGTTAGGAAACCTGCAGGCATGAATGTACCCAGACACCCCCAAATGCCAAGGACAGCAACATTTCAGTTTTGATTTAACACGTTGGAGACACAAAAACAAGGCATGTTTCTGACCTGAATGGAACACGTGGTGTGATGCTCACTGTTGATTACAGAGAAAGCGCAACTGTTTAAATCCTGTTTTGTTTTCATATTCTTTGTCCACAAAAATAATTTCAAATTGGAAAGCCCAAACAAGTAACATGAAACAGAACTGCAATCCTTACTAGGTCAGAATAGTAAGAGAATTAGTTGCTTTTAATAAGATCGAATCTCTGTCCCACATGAATGATATCCCTGGGCTGTGAGAAGACGTGCAGGGAGGCCAGACTGTCATCATTTATCTTCGAGGAATAATGGTCAATAACAAAATAAAGACATTTAAAGAGGTGCAATGTTGTATCAATCTTCCAAAAAGGACAAAAGATAACTCCTAAAAATTATGTGAAATTGGGCTAACCATTCATTTTTATTATTAAACAGATTGTTAAGCAGATGGTTTGCAAACTGCAAAAAAAAAAGTGATGGTCATTCATTGTCATCTATTGTCACTACCCATAGTTGCATCCATTTTCATGACATCTATGCCACTAAAAGTAATTTATACCAAATCAAGCTAATTTTCTTTTTTGAAAAGACACCAACTGGAGGGTGAGAGGAGCATTTGAGATGTCCTTGGTTTTGAATTTACTAAGGTATTTGTATCTAATGATATCCCTTTTTAACTGGCTAGTGAATGCATCATCCTCCCAAAGACATCATGACCTGAGCTGAATTTAGTCTTCCCCCAGAGAAGATCTTCCTCTTTATGTCCAAACTTCCAGGCTTCTTTTTTTAAAATTTAATTTTATGGTAACTTTTTCCCAACTTTTACTTTAGATCCAGGAGGTACATGTGCAGCTTTGTTACCTGGGTATATTGTGTGATGTTGAAGTTTGAGTGTGAACGATCCTGTCACCCAGGTACTGAACATGTTACTCAATAGTTAGTTTTTCAGCCTTCACTCCCTCCCTCCAGTAGTCCCCAGTTTCTGTTGTTGCCGTATTTATGTCTGTGACTACCCAGTGTTTAGCTCCCACTAAGTGAGAACATGTGGTATATAGTTTTCTGTTCCTGCATTAATTCATGTAAGATAAACAACTAATTTTCTTACTATCCCAACCTAGTAACGTGGTTTTGATTTGCATGTCTCCAATTAGTGATGTTGAACATTTTTTCATATGTTTGTTAGTAGCTTGTATGTCTTCTTTTGAGAAGTATCTGAGACATGCATGCAGCCAACAGCATATGAAAGGATCAAACCATAATGAGATACCATCACATTCCAGTCCAAATGGCTATTATTAAAAAAAATTTAAAAATAACAGATGTTGGTGAGATTGCAGAGAAAATGGAATGCTTAGCCACTGCTGGTGGGAAAGTAAAGGAGATAACCTACTGTGGAAAGCAGTCTGGCAATTTATCGAACAATTTCATATAGAACTAGCATAAAACCCAGCAATCTCTAGATATATACCCAAGGGAAGATTGATTATTCTATCATAAAGACACATGCATGCATATGTTCCTCACAGCACTATTCACAATAGCAAAAGACATGGAATCAACCTAGATGCCCATCAGTGGTGGACTAGATAAAAAAAATGTGATACATATACACCATGGAATAATATGCAGCAGAAACAAAAAATGAGATAATGGCCTTTGCAGCAACATGGATGGAGCTGGAGGCCATTATCCTAAGGGACTTAGCATAGGAACCGAAAAACAAGTAGTTCATGTTCTCACTTATAAGTGAGACCCAAGCATTGAGTACACAAGGAAGGGAACAGTAGGCACTGGGGCCTGTTTGAGGGTGGAGCGTTGGAGGACAGGAGGATTAAAAAGCTACCTATTAGGCATTATGTTGATTACTTGGGTGACAGAACTGTATGTACACTAAACCCTTATGACAAGCAGTTTACTCATGTAGCAAACCTGCACATGTAACCCTTGAATTTAAAATAAAAATTGGAAAAAAAAAAAACCAAAAATTGGGTTTGACCTCCCCCTCACACACACAAAAGAGAAATATTAGGTCTTTTGCCCACTTTTTAATGGGGTTATTTGCTTTTTGCTTGTTCAATTGTTCCTTATATTCTGGATATTGGACCTTTGTTAAATGGAGTTTGTGACTATTTTGTCCCATTCTGTAGCTTGTCCGTTTACTCTGTTGATAGTTTCTTTTGCTGTGCAGAAGCTCTTTAGTTTTCTTAGATTCCACTTGTCAATTTTTGTTTTTGTTGCAATTGCTTTTGAGGACTTAGTCATAAATTCTTTCCCAAGGCTGATGCCCAGAACGGTCAAGAATTTGTTAGTTTTCTTGCTCAGTGAACTGTTTAATGTTGTCAGTGGGGTGTTGAAGTCTCCCACTGTTATTGTGTAATAAAAGTCTCCCACTATTATTGTGTGACTATCTAAGTCTTTTTGTAGGTGTACAAGCATGTTTTGAAATGAATTTGGGTGCTCCAAAACTGAGTATGTATATATTTAGGCTAGTTAAGCCCTGTTGAATTGAATCTTTCATCAGTATGCAATGTCCTTCTTTGTCCTTTTGCACTGTTGGTGGTTTAAAGTCTGTTTTATCTGATGTAAGACAGTGACCTCCATGCTAAATGGAAAATAAAAAAGAACAGAAGTCACTATTCTTATATCAGATAAAACAGACTTTAAACCAACAACAGTGAAACCCTTTACTTTCAGCCTCTGGGTATCATTAAGTGTGAGATTGGTCTCTTGAAGACAGTAGACTGATGGGCCTTTCTTTTCTTTTCTCTTTTTTAATACAACCTGCTAGTGTGTGCTATATATATATATATGATTGCATTTTAGGTTTTGAAGTACATGTGAAAAACATGAAGGACTGTTGCATAGGTGCATACATGGCACGTGTTTGGCGTATTTCATTTAGCTGTTCTTTAAACTTCCTCCATGTTGTAATACATATCAAAACTTCCTTTTTAAGGCATAATAATATTTTATTGTATATCTATAATACATTTTGTTTATTCATTCATCTAATGATGAATTAGAGGGTCAACATCCAATGTCCAACTTAAATTTTTTTCTTTTTTGACACAGAATCTTGCTCTGTCGCCCAGGCTGGAGTGCAATGGTGTGATCTCGGCTCACTGCAATCTCTGCCTCTCGGGTTCAATAGAACCCAACTTTATAACTCCCCCATATGTAGTATTTTATTATGGAAATCTCTGAGGAAAAACCTATCTGAGCCTTCTGGGGAATTCTGTATGTGTGTTTCTTCTAGGAGGAAGGTGGGAACATAAGATGCCCTTTCTCTGCCTCCCACTTTATTTCAGTGGGTGTTGAATGGCAATGTGAGCATACACCCATGAGAGTCACTTGACCAGAAACGCAGATGGATTCCTGTCTTTCCTCCCTTCTTTCCTAACAGGCACCTCCTGTGGCCCCAAGCGGAGGAGCCTATTGCCTGGTTTGCCTCTCTGTCAACTCTCCTTCCATCCACACATGCCCCTTGCTCTCACCATCCTGTCTCTGCTCTGTGCTAAGTGGTTTATCAGAATTCATCTCATTTGCTGCTGCTTCTTTTTTTTTTCTGAGACAGAGTTTTGCTCTTGTAGCCCAGGCAGGATGAAATGGTGCAATCTCAGCTCACTTCAACCTCCGTCTCCTGGGTTCAAGCGATTCTCCTGCCTCAGTCTCCCAAGTTGTTGGGATTACAGGCATGTGTCACTATGCCTGGCTACTTTTGTAATTTTAGTAGAGACAGGGTTTTACCCTGTTGGTCAGGCTTGTCTCTAACTCCTGACCTCAAGTGATTCACCTGCCTCGGCCTCCCAAAGTGTTGGGATTACAGGCATGAGCCACCACGCCTGGCCTCATTTGCTTCTTAAGGCACCCTCCCTGACATGTAGGTCTCAAGCCCAGGTTGAGACATTTGCATTCTGCCCATCGTTTTACTTCAACAAGTTTTTTGAAGGTCACTAATAAAAGAAGTCACTCCATCCAGTGACATTTCCTTGATCTTCGTTCTTGTCATTCTGTCTAGAGTATGAGACCTCACTTACACCAACCCTTGGAAACATTTTCCTTGTTATCTGTATGTCCTAGCCCTTTCCAAGCTATGATCACAACAATAACCTTTTATATTTGAAATATTATGCTTGCCTGTAGGAATGTTAGTGTTTCACTGAATTTTCTTTCCTAACATCTTTGGAAATTTCCAGGGAATTACTTTATGTTTCATAGATTTTTATTCTGTCATATATATTCTATTTTATTATGTCATATAATATAAAATATTTATATGCTTTTGTTTAGTCATATAAGCCTGCCACCTCAAATAACACTGTTGTGTCATTTTTCTGTACTTCTGCTCTTGACATCTGAAGCTGGTTACCCCAGGTTACTGCCTTTCTCCATATCCTGTCTTCTTGCCTCATTACCAGACCGCTGCCTCCACTGCCAGTGACCTTAGTGACATTACATTTTCCTGAGCACTACGTATCCTGCTGGTAACTCCTATTTACTTATCTAATCAGCTTTCTTCCCTTAACTGTATTCCCTGCTCCATGGGGCAGATCCTTCAGCTATTGCTAAAAATGACTTCTTGTGTGGTCCAAATATAGGTCTAAGCTTGACCTCAGGAAACCTTCCTGGGCTGGCATTTGGGGAATACTTTGCCCCATAAGGAGGCACCTGTGGGAATGTGCACCCATTCACTGATGTCAAACACCCAGGGTTCTAACTCCGCTTTTGTCTCTACCTCTCTGCTTTCTATTTGCTGTTTGGTTTTATTGGCTCAGGCTTACACATGGGCAGGTGATGTGTCCATATGTCTACTGGCTGTTCCAGGGCCACGTTCTTAGAACACAGAACATGACGAGAAAAGCTTCTCTATTCTAGTTCCAGTTTTATGAAAGACCTCAGGGAAAGACTGACTGGCTTGGCTTGGGTCATGAGCCCACCTCAGCTTCAATCACAGTGGTAAAGCCTCAGGGCTTTGCAGTTAATTTAATTGGGTAGGAACCAGCCTGGGGTTTGGAGGACGGGGAATTTCACCAAAACAAAGGGATATGGAATCTTTCTGAGCTAGGTGATCCTTCCAATTTTTATCCACAACATCATGCAGAACAAATGCCACCCCAAAGTGATGCCCTAGAAAGCAGACCCAGCTGGTAAGCTTTAAAATGACTATTAAAATTTAGTTTCCTTGGACTTCATACGATAACCACCTGCTTTTCTTCCTTCTTCTGTCTCCCCTCTTTTCTTGTTTATTTTTTAAAACTGTTCTTCATCTTTCTTCTTTTGTAATATTTCTACTTTCCATTCTCTAAAAGCAAGATTATTTCTCAGCTTCTCCTACTTCTATATCTTTTTGCTCTTCTAACTCACAATTTCAAGGCTAACCTTTGTGCAGCTAATTAAATATATCCAGTTTTGGCATTTTCCCTGTGCCCCAGATACACGTTTCTAGGTGTTTACTTGAAATCTCCACCCAAATGTCTTATAGGCCCTTTTAGTTCAATATTGTCAGAGCTACTTTGTTTCAGTCGTAGACACCTGTGGCAAAATTGTATATTTTGGGGCTTCCAAAACTATGTTGCAGGAAAATCTATCCTTTTTGCAAACTTACCTCTAGACCTGAACCAATGAGAATCCCTTGCCCTCTCTGTGTTTTGTACTTTCGGCTGATCCTGGGATCGGGGCTTTCACGCCTCGTCTTGCCCGTGGCTTTGCACCCCAAGTGCAGCCTCGGAACCTGGTCTCCTGTTGGCTCCCTCTTTCTGCCTCTGCCCACAACTCCCAGGAACTGTGGACCTTCAAACCATCGCCCGAAAATGTTTGTGATAGCTTTAGTCAAGATGACTGTAGAGGGAATTCTTGCATAGAGTAGAAGTTTGTACTAAATCTCTTTTAAGATTCCCACCAGTTCTAAGGATTGGTGATTTTATAGGACAAAATGTTTAATGTTTTCTTATATGGCCATACTCCCTTGATTTAGCTGAAAGTCTTTGTCATTTATATATGTGTTTGGGGCTGATGTTAAATTTTCTTTATGGATTTGTTTGAAACAAATGGGTCATTACTTGCAGCTTGGATGGTTTTTGGCTTCCATGGATTATCCTGGCTTTGCTATTTGTTTTGGTGGAGAAAAACTCCTAATTAGCTCTGTGGCAGAAACTGGCAGTTTTCTCCCATGTTGTTCTCTCATTCCTCCATAGTAATAGCCTTTTCAGCAGACACATAGCAGCTTCTTTGACCTCTCAGTCTCCTTGGAGCTGAGTGTGATGGAGTTCTAAATGCGAGGGAAGTGTGAGCTGTGCAACTCCTGTGTGTCCTCACGGGGAGGAGGCTTGCCCTTGTTCTGTGCTTTGCTTTTCCTCCGATGGCTGTAATGCAGGGATGGGAGCAGATGCCTTGGACGATACAGACAAGTGCAATATTCTGCGATGGACGAGTGACAACGTAAGAGGGGCCTGGGTCTCCGCATGCAGAGCTACTACCACATGAGTCCAGTTTGTGAGAGAAAAAACTTTAATCCTGTTGAAGCCACTATTATTTTGGGTAATAATAGGTCTTATCATTTAAAGCTGTATCCAGTTTGCATTTTCTCATAATCCTGTAGTCAAACCCTTATCTTCTGTGTATCATACTGGTAATTGCTGTGTAGTTAAGTAAACCAATAGAGCTATATATGGAAAGCGGATTAGACTGACGGGTCCTGGAGCCTGGACAAATAAAGATTTTAGGAGCCAGGTTTGAATAAAGGAGATAAGAAAAGCAAGCTAGCATTTACTAAGCATCTACTATATACCAAGCACTATGTCAGGGGCTTTGAAGATGACACCTCATTTAATTCTAGAGTTGAGTACTGTTATCCTCATTTTGTAGCTAAGAAACTGAGTTAGCAAGGAGAATTTGGCTAGTGGCCAGTAAGGGTGAAACCAGAATTTAAGCTGTAGGTCTGATCCCCAAACCTAGCTCTTCTCCCTGAGGCTTGAAGAGAGGGTAGAGGGAAATCTTGAGTGTGGCGAAGAGCTTGCGGGAAGACATCCCAGCGGTCACCATTGGGGAGCCTCCTGGGGAAAATGGCACAAATGACTTTGTTAAAAATTATAAATTGGCAGTTTATAATTGTATACCTTTATAGGGTATAACATGATACGATTTATGAATTCAATGTGGAATAATTAAATCAAGCCAATTAATATATCTATCACCTCAAATGTTATTTTTTGTGTGTGTGGTGAGAGACTTTGAAATTTACTCTCTCAGCTATTTTGAAATTTATAATACACTATTATTAACTATATTCACCACACTATACGTTAGATCTTAAAAAAAAAAACAAAAATGCAGACTTCTTACTCCTGCCTGAGATTTTGCACCCTTTGGCTATCATCTCCCTATTCCCACCCCCGCTTCAGCCCCACACCCAGTGCCTTTGTGATCACCATTCTACTCTCTGCTTCTTTGAGTTTGATTGTTTTAGATTCCCATGTGAATGAGAACATGCGATATTTGTTATTTTTCTCTGCCTGACTTATTTCACTTAGCATAATGTTCTCTAATTACATCCATCCTGTTGAAAATGACAGAATTTCCTTCTTTTACAAGGCTAAATAGTATTCCATCACGTATAGACCACATCTGCTTGATCTGTTCATCTGTTGTTCAACACCTAGGCTGAGTCTATAACTTGGCTAAAGTGAATAGCATTGCAATGAACATGTGAGTGCAGAGACCTCTTCAAAAAACTGACTACATTTATTTTGGGTAAATATTCAGAAGTGGGATTATTCAGTCGCCTGATAATTCTACTTTTAGTTTTTTGAGGAAGCTCCATACATTTTTCCATAAGGGCTGTTTACATTCCCACTGTCAGTATACAATGGTTCCCTTTTTTCCACATCCTCAGCAGCACTTGTTATCTTTTGCATATTTAGATAATAACAATTCTGACAGGTATGAATGATATCTTATTGTGTTTTAGTTTGCATTTTCCTAATGATTAGTGATATTGAGGCTTTTTTTAAAAATTGTACTTTAGGTTCTGGGGTACATGTGCAGATCATGCAGGATTGTTGCATAGGTACACACATGGCAAGGTGGTTTGCTGCCTTCATCCCCCCATCACCTATATCTGGCATTTCTCCCTACGTTATCCCTCCGCACCCTCCCCATCCCCACCCCCGCTGTCCCTTCTCTAGCCCCGCCAACTGACTGCAGTGTGTGATGCTCCCCTCCCTGTGTCCACATGTTCTAATTGTTCAACACCCACCTATAAGTGAGAACATGCGGTGTTTGGTTTTTTGTTCTTGTGTCACTTTGCTGAGAATGACGGTTTCCAGATTTATCCGTGTCCCTATGAAGGACATGAAGTCATCGCTTTTTATGGCTGCGTAATATTCCATGGTGTATACGTGCCACATTTTATTTATCCAGTCTATCACTGATGGACATTTGGGTTGGTTCCAGGTCTTTGCTATTGTAAACAGTGCTGCAGTGAACATATGTGTGCATGTGTCTTTATAATAGAACAATTTATAATCTTTTGGGTATATACCCAGTAATGGGATTGCTGGGTCAAATGGTATTTCTATTTCTAGGTCCTTGAGGAATCGCCACACTGTCTTCCACAATGGTTGAGCTAATTTACACTCCCACCAACAGTGGAAAAGTGTTTCTATTTCTCCACATCCTCTCCAGCATCTGTTGTCTCCAGATTGTTTAATGATCACCATTCTAACTGGTGTGAGATGGTATCTCAATGTGGTTTTGATTTGCATTTCTCTAATGACCAGTGATGATGAGCATTTTTTCATATGTTTATTGGCCTCATAGATGTCTTCTTTTGAAAAGTATCTGTTCATATCCTTCACCTACTTTTGGATGGGTTTGTTTGTTTTTTTTTCTTGTAAATCTGTTTTAGTTCTTTGCAGATTCTGGATATTAGCCCCTTGTCAAATGGGTAGATTGCAAAAAAAATTTTCCTATTCTGTTGGTTGCCAGTTAACTCTAATGATTGTTTCCTTTGCTATGCAGAAGCTCTGGAGTTTAATTAGATCCCATTTGTCTATTTTGGCTTTTATTGTCATTGCTTTTGGTGTTTTAGCCATGAAGTCTTTGCCTATGTCTATGTCCTGAATGGTTTTGCCTAGGTTTTCTTCTAGGATTTTCATGGTGTTAGGTCTTATGTTTAGATCTTTAATCCATCTGGAGTTAATTTTAGTGTAAGGTGTCAGGAAGGGGTCCAGTTTCTGCTTTCTGCACACTGCTAGCCAGTTTTCCCAACACCATTATTAAACAGGGAATCCTTTCCCCATTGCTTGTTCTTCTCAGGTTTGTCAAAGATCAGATGGTTGTAGATCTGTGGTGTTGCTTCTGAGTCGTCTGTTCTGTTCCATTGGTCTATGTCTATTTTGGTACCAATACCATGCTGTTTTGATTATGTAGCCTTGTAGTATAGTTTGAAGTCAGGCAGCATGATGCCTCCAGCTTTGTTCTTTTTGCTTAGGATTGTTTTGGCTATGTGGGCTCTCTTTTGCTTCCATGTGAAATTTGAAGTGTTTTTTTCCATTTCTGTGAAGAAGGTCATTGGTAGCTTGATGGCGATAGCATTGAATCTGTAAATTACTTTGGGCAGTATGGCCATTTTCATGATGTTGATTCTTCCCAACCATGAGCATGGAATATTTTTTCATCTGTTTATGTCCTCTCTTATTTCATTGAGCAGTGGTTTGTGGTTCTCCTTGAAGAGGTCCTTTACATCCTTTGTTAGTTGTATTCCTAGTTTTATTCTCTTTGTAGCAATTGTGAACGGGAGTTCACTTTTGATTTGGTTCTCTGTTTGTCTATTATTGGTGTATAGAAATGCTTGTGATTTTGGCACATTGATTTTGTATTCTGAGACTTTGCTGAAGTTGCCTATCAGTTTCAGGAGATTTTGGGCTGAGATGATGGGGTCTTCTAAATATACAATCATGTTGTCTGCAAATTTTTAAATATATCCTTTGGCTATTTGTGTGTCTTCCTTTGAGAAATGTCTCTTCCAGTCCCTTGTCCATTTTTATTTATTTATTTATTTTTGCTGTTGAGCTGTTCAAGTTTCCAATATATTTTGAATATTAACCCCTTATCAGATGTGTGGCTTGCAAATATTTTCCTGCAACCAGTAGATTGTATCTTTATATTGTTGTTTCTTTGCTGTGCAGAGGACTTTTAGTTGGATATAGTTTTTAGTTTGACTTGTGACTGAAGGGTGAACCTGAGGATATCAGGATGTATATCTTTTGGCAGGAGTCAAGGAATGAATTTAGGTTAGCGAGTCAAGGAGTTGTGGTCCTGTCTTTAGGTCCTGGTTCACATTTAGTGGGAGAAGGGGCTGTTTTAAGTTCAGTGTAGGCTGATGAGGCTCAAGCATTCTGTTATCCAGATCATTAAAAGTGAGGCATGAAAACAGAGAAAAGTTTGTTTGGAAGTTTGATACAGAGTAATATTCATTCCAACACCAGACTGAGGGAGAAACTCTCTTTCAACTCCGGTCTTCATCATCTTTTAAAGCAGTAGGGGAGAAGCTGTCAGAACAGTGCCACCGTGTGTCAGAGTAAAGAATAGCAATAGTTGGGACAATACAGCAGCAAACAGGAGCCCACCGCAGCTTGCGGGAGACTGGGGTTTTGGGGACTGGCGGTGAAAGTATGATAGATAAAGGCTTTTTTTTTTTTTTTTTTTGGTATAATACTGACGAGAATTCACTGTGGGCTGGGAAAATAGCATTATATTGGGATAGTTACCTGAGACTTTTAGTTATTTCCAAGCCTGGTGAAGGGAAGGTTACTTACAGAAACTGGAGATAGTAGAAGCACATTCTCCTTCTTCTTTTTTTTTTTTTTTTTCTTTTTTTGTGATGAAATCTCACTCTGTCGCCCAGACTGAAGTGCAGGGATGTGATCTCAGCTCACTGCAACCTCCGCCTCCCGGGTTCAAGCAATTCTCCTGCCTGAGCTGCCCAGGTAGCTGGGATTACAGGTGCCTGCCACCATGCCCAGCTAATTTTTTTGTATTTTTAGTAGAGTCAGGATTTCACCATGTTAGCCAGGCTGGTTTCTAACTCCTGACCTCAAATTATCTGCCTTCCTCAGCTTCCCAAAGTGCTAGGATTACAGGCGTGAGCCACAGCAAGAAGTGCATTTTTAGACAACCAGGAAAACTTGAATTTGGTGTTTGTCCTTGAGTGAGATTTGTGGATTACGACTAAAATCCCCAATAGCTTGCAAAGTTTAGGAAGGATTTTTCTCGCATTTAGGAAGTAGAGAGGGCAGAGGTAAACAAGGGAACTAGCAACATAGCATTGGGTTCCAGGAGGCACAAGAAGGTTCCAGAAGTGACTGAACATTGATATCTCGAGCTCGATCTCAAAATAAGCCCAGGCAGTTCAAAGCTGGCCTCTAACTGTGGCTGAAATTGCTGACCTGGGTATAGTTTATCATCTTTTATAACTTCACACTCCAGGAAAGTAATCTTGTGATTTTATTACAGCCAAAATGAGCGTTTTTGTCTCATTGCTTTATACCTGAGGACAAAAGAACTGAGACGCTGCATTAGAGATGTCAATCGCGGAAGCTGCCGGCCCTCTGTACTTCCTTGGTGAAACAGGCCTGTGTGTAGCCACTGCTGAGCAGACTTTGCTGTGCTGCCTGGGCCATTCTGTTCTCCTCCATCCCTGCCTACTTTGTAACTATTATTTGGACAGAGATGAGCACTTGATCAATAACTGGCTAGTGACTTATTAGAGTATTGACTTGATATTAGACAGGTTGCCATGCCAGTTGTATTTCTTCTTTGAGGTGTCTGAAATTGAAAATACTGAGAATATTAGTTGGTGACTGTAGCTGAAGCTGAAAGTCTGCATAGAGGGTCTTAGAGGTAGAGTTAGCGCCATGATTTTGGTGAGGGTCCATGTGGGATTACGAGGAGAGGACAAGCAGGAGCTGGCAAAGATCTTCTGCCAGAAACAATATGCCAAGAGGAAAGTGCTGGAGACAGTTGATGATCACTGAAATTGCCTTAGTTTCCGATGGCTTTCTTGTTCCAGGTCCAGTTCTAATTCTGCTCCGCTCCATATCTGTGCTTATGAACAAACTCATCTTTTGAGGCCAGTGGAATGTCTTTTCCTTGTAATGCATGTATGAGTCAGGGTTTCTAGAGAGACAGAACTGATAGAGTATATGCACACACGCACAAAGGGGAGTTTGTTAAGTATTAACTTACATAATCACAAGGTCCCACAATAGGCTATCTGCAAGCCGAGGAACAAGGAGAGCCACTCTGAGTCCCAAAACTGAAGAACTTAGAGTCTGATGTTCAAGGGCAGAAAGCATCCAGCAAGGGAGAAAGATGTAGGCTGGGAGGCTAGGCCAATCTCTCCTTTTCATGGTTTTCTGTCTGCTTTATATTCGCTGGCAACTGACTAGATTGTGCCCACCAGATGAAGGGTGGGTCTGCCTTTCCCAGCCCGTGACTCAAATGTTAACCTCCTTTAGCAACACCCTCAACAGACACACCCAGGATCAACACTTTGCATCCTTCAATCCAATCAAGTTGACACTCAGTATTCACAAGTCCACCCCTTGTCAACTTGAACCCATACACATCTCCTGAAATCACACATAATCTTCAAATAAAGACAATACTAAGGTCATAATTATGCTTACCATAATACAACTATCCTTCATAAAACTGGAAACGCACCAATCCCCAACCCCAATACTATTACATAAAGGTAACAATACTTAAATGCTGATATGAAGTCAGTGAATCTTATGTCACATGATAAAAGGAAATAAAATAAAGATATTTTCTTAGTACAAGTGTATACATGCACAAACATGTTTTTAGCAAAAGGAGGAGGAAATACTCATGACAATTACAACCCCTGTTCTGCAGCTGGTCACATCGTTGTAGCTGGTATTGATGACAAACTTCTGCTACTATCTGTTCTGTATTCCCTTTGCCTTCAGCAAGCACCTCAGCAGGTCATGTTTTTTCCTGGTTCAGTGACCCAACCTTCATTCTTGAAGGGTCTGGACCATTTGTAGTCCTGCCCAGATTGGGCTGTTGTAGTTTTCCATTGACCTTAATCTCAGGCCATGGTAATACTAAGAGACACCCTAATGGCTCCCCTGTATTGCGTGAATACTCTTCTTTACCTCTGTTGTAGAGTGGTAGGCTGATTTCATCTTGATAGTCCAGGTCAATCACTGCAGCCAACACTGTAACTCTTCTTAGCCTGTTGACTTAAAGGTAGGAGGAGCCCAAAGTGTCCACGTGGCAACCTTAATTTCCAGCTTAATGGAATTGTTGTTGTGCTTCCTGATGGCAGCATTCTTCCTTCTGGAACTAAGACTCCTAGACCAGCAGAACGTAATGTCACAGGAACAGGAAGCAAAAATATTGCCAGTGGATCACTTGGGGTGATGGTGAGTGGTGCCACTTCCACTTCCACTCCTTGATTCCTGGACCTATGAATCTTGAGTATGGGAGAAACGATACCATATACTGGACACTGATTCAGAGCATACACAGCCTTCTGGAGAACTTTGCCCCAGGCCTGCAAAGTATCGTCACCTAGTAGGCCTTGTAATTGTGACTTCAAAAGGCCATTCCACCGTTCGATCAATCCAGCTGCTTCAGCATGATGGGGAACATGGTAAGACCAGTGAATTCCACGAGCATGAGCCCACAGCCGCACTTTTTTTAGCTGTAAAGTGAGTTCCTTGGTCAGAGGCAATGCTCTGTGGAACACCATGATGGTGGATAAGGCATTCGTGAGTCCACAGATGGTAGTCTTGGCAGAAGCACTGAGTGCAGGATTGGCAAACTCATATCTGGAGTAAGTGTCTGTTCCAATGAGAACAAACCTCTGCCCTTTCCATGATGGAAGAGGTCCAATATAATCAATTTGCCACCAGGTAGCTGGCTGATCACTCCAAGGAATAGTGCCACATTGAGGGCTCAGTGTTGGTTGCTGCTCCTGGCAAAATGGGCACTCAGCAGTGGCCGTACCCAGGTCAGCCTTGGTGAGTGGAAGTCCATGTTGCTGAGCCCATGGGTAACCTCCATTCCTCTGACCATGGCCACTTTGTACATGGGCTCACTGGGCAATGACAGGGGAGGCTGGAGAAAGAGGCTGAGTGGTGTCTACAGAACAGGTCATCCTACCTGCTTGATTATTAAACTTCTCCTCCGCTGAGGTCATCCACTGGTGAACACTCACATGGCATACAAATATCTCCATAGTGTTTGACCACTCAGAGAGGTCCATCCACATACCTCTTCCCCAGATTTCTTTGTCAACAATTTTCCAATCATGCTTCTTCCAAGTCCCTGACCCTCTTGCCAAACCATTGGTTACAGTTCATGAATCAGTATATAATTGCACATCTGGCCATTTCTCCTTTCATGCAAAGTGCACAACCAAGTTCTACCCACTGGAAAGATTTCCCTTCACCACTGTCCTTCAGGGATGTCCTAGAAAGGGGCTGTAGTGCTGCAGCTGTTCACTGTCGGGTGGTGCCTGCATAGCATGCGGAACCATCTGTGAACCAGCCCTAGTCTTCTCTTCCTCTGTCAAATGATCATACGGAACTCCCCATGATTTCTTCGGTGCAGGTTGGGGGAAAGAAGGCAGGTGGCAGGAGTTGAGACCATGGGCATTTGAGTCACTTCCTCATGTAACTTACTTGTGCATTCAGGACCTGCTCGAGCCTAATCATGTATATACCACTTCTGTTTGATGATGGACTGCTGCTGCGCGTGACCCATTTTATGGCTAGATGGTCAGAAAGCACCCAGATCATGTAGGCAGTTCAGGACTCATGATGACTTGATGACCCATAGTCAAATGTTCTGTTTCTACCAAAGCGCAGTAACAGGCCAAGAGCTGTCTCTCAAAAGGAGCGTAGTTATCTGCAGAAGATGTCAGGGCCTTGCTCCAAAATCCTAGAGGCCTCTGCTGTGATTCACCTGTGGGG
>PVKP010031763.1:0-26637 GCA_004027715.1 Plecturocebus donacophilus | reverse complement strand
AGAGAAATGAACTGCCAGCTGCAGTACAAGGCGGCTCTGCTTCATCCAGGCCCAAGGGAGGGAAACTGTGAGGTTACTTATGTAAAGCTGGAAGCTCCGAGGTCTAGGGCAGGGCCTGGGTGTAGCTTCCACAGTGTGACAGACATCAAGCAGGGTCTGAAGGCAGGACCAGGGCTCTATCAGTCAGCTACGCTTGGGCAAGTCACTTTAGCTCTCAAATTCTGCTTTCTCTATCAGTGAAATGGAGTTGATGTCCACTCTCCAAGGCTGTTTGGAGAATACCAACCTAGTAACAGTCATGAAAGAGGTTGTGAACAGAAAAACTAGGAGGAAGAAGCTGGGATTGGAATGCAAGTCTTTTGGGGGATGAGGTGTAGGAGAATGCACAACTGGACAGAGTAGGGGTTGGGGGCTGGGACAGAGCGGAGGACCAGGGCAGGAGGGGATTTAATAGGCTGAGTAGGGAGCTAGCTAGTTCCTGGGAGCTCTTCCCTCATCATCTCATCAGTTTGGACTCCTTGGATAATTCCTAATCTTCCCCAGGTCAGGTCTGCGAACTATGGACCACAGTGTCCTGCGTCAGACTAGCAAGGCCCCCAGGGTGTAGGGCCCAGAGCCCTTGGACATGAATAATGGGGCAGAACCATGCACGTGTGGTGAAATACCGAAACTGGATGAGACTTTAGAAACCAGGCTCCAAAAAGTCTCATTTTACAGATGGGATGTCTGGGGCTTGGGTGGAGGTACACTTTCATCAAGGCTACTCAACTGCTGTGCGGGGAGCTCAGATCTGAACTCCAATCATCTGACTCTTCACCTAGACCCAGAACAAGGTAGCTGATGAGACAGAGTCATGCCGGCACCCTCTAGATGTGGTCTCCAAGCCTGGGCTTGTCCTGGGGGGTGTTTTTTTGTTTGTTTGCCTTTTAAAACTTGTGCTACAGGTGGGAGGTTAAGAAATGGATGCAAACCACCATTTGTGTTTCTCTTCTAGTGCATGTGTCCTTCTCCAGCTGTTGCTTCTCATTTACAAGGAAAAAGATTTCCCTGAGGGCAATCCAGTGTCACAGAAACACCAGCTCCAGCTGCCCCCATGATGGTTTCATGTAAGTGATCACCTATTCAATCTCTCCCTAGAGAACAGAAGCCCGCCAGCCTGGCATTAGAATAATGGACACTAGATGGCAGTATTTCACCAGAATAAGGTTTCTAAACCCAGAGCCGCCGACATCTGGGTGCAAGTCGCGCTTGGGCGCTAGAGGGAGCGCTGAGCTTCCTAGCAGGTGTTAAGAGGGATGCATCTGTGCTGCTGCAGTGACTTGTGTTTCCTGAAACTCCAAGGTGCCAAGTATTATATCCCAGCATTACAGGGTCAGAGGAAGGAATTGTTTAACAAAAGTACAAGGGACTATTGTGCAGTGGAAAGAGCAAGGGAACCAGGATTAGTTCCTGCCTCTAGATTTGGAACCTATAGTCTTTGGTAACCTTGGACAGGTAACTCCTTTGTACCTAATTATCTGTGTATCCTTCTGTATTCCTTATCTGTGAATGGGCATAAACATGATACCGGCATCACAGGGTCTTTATAAACTTAACTGGGGTAGCTTTCACAAACCAGTCAGTATTTTAAGGCACTTTCATGTGTATTATCTCTGCCAATCCTCTTGGGGCACATATTTTTGTTATCATGAAAAGTGATGTTCAGGAAGATAGAGATATTTGTCTAAGATAACCCAGATAGTAAGAGACAAAGTTGATATATAGATTGGACAATAGTCTGGTTTAGGAAATAAGATCAAAAGAGAAACACACACACACACACACACACACACACACACACACACACACACACACATACACATACACACACGAGTCCAGTGCAACAATTAAGGTCCCAGATGGACATAGAAACATTAACACTGGAGCAGAGAGCTATTCTAGGATGGGAATTTTTCATCCCAGCTAATCATCAGAATGTTTTCAGGGTCTTCAGCCCCACCCTGATACACCAAATTGAAACCAGCAGAGGGGTCCAGGAAGCTCAATTCATAAGTTCCTGGTGTGTTGGCTCTTTCCCGGCGTGCAAGCAACACATCTTGTGCAGCAACTTCATTTACAGAGGGGAGCTCAAGGCCCAGCAAGAGCAGCCTAGGGCACCTGGCAGCAGGAAGAGATGGGGCTTATGCGGTGCCCACACAGAGGTCGCTTGGGTGGCTCAGCCCTCTCTCTTGTTCTCTGTTCACAGATTCAAGCTGAAGAGAGGCAAGGAAGCCTGTGCCTTGAAGACAGACAAATGGGCTCAGAATTATGTAAAAAAGCTGAGCTACTGCCCACCAAAAAGAAAATGAGCAGATTTATTTCCATCATGGGCTCTGGAAATCACATGGCTTCACTTGTCCCTGAAACCCCCAGCCCTGCACTGTTCCTTCTGCCCCATGTTTGCTGGGACATGGAGGATCAGCTTGGTCTTCATAAGCTATGTTGCCACCCTTTATACTTTTAAATTATAGAATCATCAACCCCCTCCCCTCTGTGTCTCTTGGATTTCAGAATGAAAACTTGATGGGCATTGAGAAGTGGTGGCCAGGGGCTGAAGGATGGGGAAGGAGGAGGGAGGCATGTTGCACCTGGTGCCAGGGGAACTGAGCTAAATTAGTGACTCTCTACTTCTCAGTGGCTGCCTTTGTCCTGGGGGGTAAGCTTTGACTGGGGGTGGTGGTGCAGATTCTCTGCCTCCAAGTTTGGCTGTCAAGAAGGGTACAGTGGAAGAGAAAGCTGGGGTTCACAGCTGGGCCACATTTGGGTGCAAGACTCTTCTTCTTCCTGCCCTGCCCAGAGGGCTCAGAGGGTGACGTTATAACTAAATCACAGCCGCCCTATATGAAGGTGATCATGTGAAGTTCTCTGCCTGTGAGGTGACTGAGGGCTAAAGAGAGATACAACAAGTTGGGGTGGGGGGTGGCGGATCTGGTGATAGAACCCAAGGCTGTTGCCTCACAGGACAACTCCTCCTGGTGCCCTAAATTGCCAAGTGTACTGCCTGATGCAGTGTGGTACCAGATCTAGGGGACAGGCCCTGCTGTTGTCAGCAGTGTCCATCTCTCCTTGGGTGTCCAGGCATGGATGGGTTCCGGGTCTGATTGAGATGGCCACCCAGCTTATCTGGAGGACTGAGGCTGTATTGGGAAGAGCAGGAGAACCCTCAGTGGAAGAGGAGGTCCTGGTGCTTTAAAAGGTACAATCACAAGCTCCAATTTGTACCAAGTGTGATTGGAGGAGAATAGCCAGGGAAGGAAGTATTTCTAGGTTTTGGGGTTGGCATGCTTTTAAAGGTCACTTTTAGAGGGCAAAGGTCTCATGATGTGTTTCCCTCTTTCCCCATTCAACACATCACACATCTGGCCCAGTCTCCTTAATCTGCCTCCTCCCCTCCACCCCCACGACTGCCCTTCATCATCCACTATTTTCTCTTGCTTAGACAATTGCAGTAGGCTGTCTTCAGCCTTCTCTTCCCAACTCCATCTCATTCACAGCCACTGGCTACTCTTCCTGGCACCCATCCTTCCCTCTGGATGACTCAAAAACCTTCACACCTTCCTCTTGCCTTCAGAACTGAGTCTAAACTCTCCAGTCTGATATTCTAATTCCTCCAAAACCTGTCCTCAACTGTCCTTTCTACATGTCTCCAACTTTTACACCTTGGAACTCTGAATCTGACCATTTTGGGGATATTCCCCCCAAGGCCCTCTCCCTACATTGCCATCTTGCACCTCCCCTGGAAGAATCTTTGCTATGACCACACTTCCCCATCCTCTAAGGTCTGTTCTGCCCAAGTCTCCTCTTCCCTACCGATCCTGGGGCTCACTAGGACTTGGTCCTCTGGTTTCCCTCTGGGAGTCAGGGGCATGTGAAGTCAGAATCACTTGCTGCTTGCACTGGGGAGGCATGGATTGGGGCAGGAGACTAGAGGGGGAGGAAGAGGTTTACTTTGGGCAGGAGTGTAGTTTTAAAGGAAGAAATGAACTGAATATGAGACTGAGGAGTTGCGAGCCAGGAATGCCCATGTTGGGGACTGGAGCCCTTGTTCCAGAACAGCCTGGGCTGGTAAGGCAGGCCCTCCTTGAAACTCAGATGAGCCGGGCTAGCCCCATGGCCAGGGACTCTACACCCGCCTTCCACTAGCATGCTCCGCCATCCACCCACACCTCTGAGAGCCCTTGCTGATTGGAAGTTACCCCTGAAGAAAACATCACTGTGTAAGAGATTTTAAATAAAGTGTATTTTCTGCAAAATGTCAGCAGGCCTATTACTGCATTCGTCTTTCCACAATGACATATTTAGAAACACGTGACATCCCAAAGCGTTCTCCTCCATGCCTTGCAGCATCCTGTCATGTCGACGACTCCCACAGGCACACTCTCAACCCCTGCGAGCAGAAGAGAAACCCGCTGCCAGCAACTCACAGTGGAAGGCAGGGGGCCCACAAACAGGACTAATTTGCTCAAGGCCTTGCTTTCAAAAAGATCACCCATACTCAAACTCTAATCCAGCCACAATTCAAATAATAGTCCATATTACTTAACACAGAGTACAGTGTGCATCACAAAACAGAATGCATTCTATTTGAAAATGGTGGTAGAAATATTCCAAAGTATAGATGAGGAGGCCAGAGGAGAATGGAAAAGTCATTTTGCATACTCTGGCTTGATTTCAGTGTGGGTAGCAGAGTTCAAGTCTTTGGGGTGTGAGCTTTCTGGCCCAGGTGTTTCATATAATTCTGAACTCACTTCTTCTTTGGGTCATCACAGATCTCCTTGCCCAGGTTGGTTCTGAAGTTGTGGAAGAAGGAAAGCTGGCACTGTTAGGATGGAACCCTTTGAGGGTTTAGCCAGGAGATGACACACTGGGCTGTAAACCTGCCTGGCCCACCTGCTACAGGTGAAGGGGCATCCTTCTGGGACAGGAAGTAGGAAGTGTATGGACAGAAGCATTCTCTGGAGGCAGCTGCTGCTCTTGCTGGCCCTAGGAAACTGATTGTGGCATCTGCTAAAGGGTGTGGCCTGGTGCCCATCCAGGGAGCAGGGCATAGGAAGTTATAGACCCTCTTTTGTCCTGTTGAGCAGTCAAAATAGGAGGATTTGCATCAAATATTCTGGGTAGATCTCATCCTGAGCCAGATCCTAAGTCAGACTGATGTCTGTTTCCTGGGGCAGAACTTTGGACTGGGGAATGTAGGGGTGGAGAGGAGCCAGGTGAGCAGGAGTTTTCTACCCACATGACAGCCTTCTGGGGACAACACCTGTGGGTGATCTGATAGTTCTTCAGCCTCTGCAAGGAGATCTTCTTACTGCTAAATGTGAAGCAGCAGGTGGATGGGACATTGAGTGCACTTACAAATAAAGTTACAAAGGAAAAGCCTTTGAGGATGTGTTAAGCTTTTCTCAGCTTGAAGGCAGCAAAGAGAATCTGTATTGGTTGCAAAGCAAAGAGGAAGAAGTAGATCTTACTTAACCCCAGGCCCAGCGCTCCCACCCTAGACCCTGAGGTGAGGTGAGACATGTGACATGTGCCTCAGGATCTCAAACTCTCATCTGCATGGTGGGGATGTGTCACTGCCATCTAGGGGAGGCCATGGGCAAGTCCACTGGGAAAGGTCCTGTGTGTGGTCCCAGATGTGCAGAGTTTGGGATGATCAGATGAGGTCAAAGAAAAGGCCCTAAATTTGGAGTCAGAAGCTTAGGTTTCATTCTTGCTCTGGGATAACCTGGAGGTGGCTGGGTAGGGTCTCTTCTGTCCCCAACCTGGGCTTCAGCTTTCTCTCTTTAAAATTAGATGTTAAAGTAAACCTCTGAGGAACCTTACCGCTCTGGTGGGCTTAGAAGTGGGGCAATGGCTGGGTGCGGTGGCTCACACCTGTAATCCCAGCACTTTGGGAGATCAAAGCAGGCATATCACTTGAGGTCAGGAGTTTAAGACCAGCCTGGGTCACACAGTGAAACCCTGTCTCTACCAAAAATACAAAAATTAGCTGGGTGTGGTGGCAGGTGCTTGTATTCCCAGCTACTCAGAAGGCTGAGGCAACAGAATTGCTTGAACCTGGGAGGTGAAGGTTGCAGTGAGCTGAGATCACACCCCTGCACTCCAACCTGGGCCACAGAGTAAGACTCTGCCTTAAAAAAAAGTGGGGGCACCTGGGCTTAGGACTTTCTAGAAGAGAGAAACAGAGGAAAAGGAAGGGAGAGACGAAGGGAAGAGGGGCCTTAACCAGCTGATAAAGTCCCTGGAGGCTGAAGGCTGCTGTTAGGAGCATCAGGCACAGAAGTGCTCCAGAGACTTTCATGCTGGAGGGCAAGAGTTGGAGATTGCACAACGTTTCTTGGTCTCTCTGCTCCCCTGGCTGTTCTGCCTGCCTTTTACAGGAGTGAAGAGGGTTGGAGCTCCCAGAGGACCTTGGCCTGAGCAGGGTGATGACCAAGTCATGATGAAGGGGGGTCCTGAATCTGCTGAGCTGGAGGTGTGGACCAAAGACTTTTCTAGGAAACGCAAGAGGGAAGCTGAGAGCTGAAGCAGCACAGCATGGCTTCCTTCTGGCTGTCCAGGCCACAAGGAGCCAGAGAGGAATGTGCCCCAGCCACTCACCATGGGAAGCCATCCAAGGAGCTGTTCTCTGCTTACTTTCTCCAACAGGAAAAATAAAACCAATGAAAATTAACTCCTGTGGGACATGCAGGGCTGTTACATAGGTAAACATGGTGGTTTGATGAACCTATCAACCCATCACCTAGGTATTAGCTCCACCTACACTAAAAAAACTAAAGAAAAGAAAAAGAAAAAGGAAAAGGGTACATGCAACCAGTTGCAGAGCCTAAATACACCAAAAAGAAAATAATAAGAACCTTATGCCAAAAATTTAATTTAGAGGAAATGGATGAATTTCCCAAAAATCTAACTTACCAGGGTCCACAAATAAATAAAAAATAGAAAGTCATTCTAAAGCTATTAAAGAAATGGAATCAGTAATTGAAAATCTTCCCACAAAACATTCCCTGGGCTCAAAGGGCTTGAACAATGAATTCCTCCAAGCATTCAGAGAACTGATCATTTCAGTCTTGTGCAATCTCTTCAAGAGAATATCAGAAGATTGTACACCACTCAATTTATTTTGTGTCCTACCTTTGACACAAAAATGTGTCAAGACCTGCAGGAGAAAAGGATATTACAAGCTGTCCCTTCAGACACACATTCCATTCTTTTCCATTCTATTCTGTGCCCTGGGAACCCAATCTTGGTGGGTTACATCAGTGAGGTTGCTGGCCTTCTAGCTTCTGGTTGGGTTTAGTCACAAGGGAGCCCCTGAGGACAACAGAGTGGGGTGAAGAGTTAAGTTGAGTTTCTTCTTCCTCTGTTGTCTCCCTGTGTTCCTAAACATAGATACATCCCTCAACCAATGGTTTTAATTTCTTTCAAGGTGGTCTTGCCTTGACTCTCCTATCCAGGTTTGGTGAGCTAACCCCTGCTCTTTCTTTTTAGATTTAGGAGTACATTCTTTTTTAAAAATTTTAAGTTCCAGGATACATGTGCAGGATATCCAGGTCTGTTACACAGGTAAACATGTACCATGGTGGTTTGCTGCACCTATTAACTCATCACCTGGGTATTAAGCTCCACCTACATTAGCTATTTATCTTGATGCTCTCCCTTCCCCTCACCCCGTGACAGGCCTCAGTGAAATAGCCAAGACAATCCTAAACAAAAAGAACACAACTGGAGGCATCACACTACCTGACTTCAAACTATACTACAAGACTACAGTAACCAAAACAGCATGGTACTGGTACAAAAAGACACAAACACATAGACCAGTGCAACAGAATAGAGATCTCAGAAATAAGACCACACATCTATAACCATCTGATTACTGATAAACCTAACAAGAATAAGCAATGGGGAAAGGATTCCTTGTTTAATAAACTATACTGGGAAAACTGGCTAGCCATATGCAGAACATTGAAACTGGACCCCTTCCTTACACCTCATATAAAAATGAACTCAGGATGGATTAAAGACTTAAATGTAAAACCCAAAACTATAAAAACCCTAGAAGAAATTCTAGGCAATACCATTCAGGACATAGGCACAGTCAAAGATTTCTTGATGAAAATGTCAAAAGCATTCACAACAAAAGCCAACATTGACAAATGGGATCTAATTAATGAGCCTCTGCACAGTAAAATAAACTGTCATCAGAGTGAACAGACATCCTACAGAATGAGACAAAATTTTTGTAGTGTAACTATGTTCTTAATAGCCTCAGAGTAACAAACACCCCTGTGGTCCCTCTTCACCAGCTTGTAAATAGCTTCTTTACTAAACCTTTCTCCAAGTCTTCCATTTAAAGTGTTATCTATCACTTGTTGGGACACTTACTTCCTGACATAGAATTGGCCCCATAAAATAGAATTTACAAATAAGATTCTGGGATTGGGTTGCTCATATATTTTGGGTGCATCATGGAAAGGAACACAGTAATAGTCTGTCCACATCAGGATCGCTTTAATTACCACCAGTAGCAGATTGCTTTAACAAGCCCTCCAGGTGATCCTGATATACACAAAAGTTTGAGAACTAAGAGATTATAGCATACCCCACTGTCATCACTGATCTATAAAGAATAGCCACCATGGAGCTCTCAAGCATCTTGCCCTCCTCCCACATCTCATCCAAGCATTTCTTAATACCTTGATTAAAGGGAGTATCCGCCCTGGGGATCCCTGGGAGTGCAGTCAAGGATGGCTCAGCAGCTTGCACATAGATAGAATAGATCCATTCCAACAGATCCGCTTCCCTGAGTCTCTGGACTCCTTCCTAGCATTCCAGGGAATTTCTGGCATTTCAACTTCATTAATGGCAGCCTTCTTATTTTTTAATTTTTAATTTTTGTGAGTACATAGTAGGTGTCCATATTTATGGGTTACACGAGATATTTTGGTGTAGGTATGTAATGTGTAATAACTACGTCAGGGTAAATGGGATATCCATTGCATCAAGGATTTATGATCAGGTAGTTTATTTGAAGGTTTTCTTATTGTTTTCTTGTTTATAGCTCTAGGAACTTAGAGCTATAAATTAATCTCTTAGCACTGCTTTTGCTGTAACTCATATGTTTTAGTAAACTGTGTATCCATCATCATTTGCTTCAAGAAATTTTTCATTTTCCTTCTTAATCTCTTCATTGACCAACTGGTTGTTCAGGAGCAAATTGTTTACATTCCTGTGTTTGTATAGTTCCCAAAATTACTCTTGTTATTAACCTCTGGTTTTATTTCATTGTGTTCAAAGATATTTGATATTATTTCAATTTTTAAAATGTTTTAAAACTTGTTTTATGGCCTAACATCTGATATATCTTTGAGAGTGATCTATGTGCTGAGGAGAAGAATGTGTATTCTGCAGCTGTTGGATTAAATGTTTTGTAAATATCTATTAGATTCATTTGGTCTATAGTGCAGATTAAATCTGATGTTACTTTGTTGATTTTCTGTCTGAATGATCCCTTTCAATGGCTGAAAGTGGGGTGTTAAACTCTCCAGCTGTTATCTTACCAGAGTCTGTCTCTGTTTAGCTCCAATAATATTTGCTTTATATATATGGGCACTTCAATGTTGGCTGCCTATATATTTTTAATTGTTATAGCCTCTTGGTAAATTGATACCTTTGTCACTATATAATAACTCCCTTCATCTATTTTTAAGGTTTTTGTCTTGAAATCTATTTTGTCTGGTATTAGTAGAGCTACTCTTGCTCTTTTTTGGTTTTCATTTGCTTGGAGTATCTTTTCACATCCCTTTTGTTTTCAGTCTTGTGTGCCTTAATGGGTGAAGAGTGTTTCCTGTAGGCAACAGATCATTCGGCCTTGCTCTTCCATCCATTTAGCCATACTCTCTCTTTTGATTAGAGAGTTTAGTCTATTTACATTTAATGTTACCACTAATAAGTAAGGACTTACTCCTGCCATTTTGTTATTTGTTTTCTGATTGTATTTGCGGTCTTCTCTTCCTTCTTTTCTTCCTTCCTATCTTCCTTTTGGTGAAGATTATCTTCTCTAGTGGTATAATTTAATTTCTTGCTTTTTATTTTTTGTGTATCTGTTGTGTGCTTTTAGATTTGAGGTTACCATGAGGGTTGCAGACAGTGTCTTATAACTCATTATTTAAAAACTGATTATAATTTAATACTGATCACATAAACAGGCAATGAGAAAACTGATAAAACCTCTACACTTTAATGTCATCTCCCCATATCTTAATTTTCTGTTGTTTCTATTTTATTGTACTATGTCTTCAAAATTTGCTAGTTGTTACAGTTATTTGGATCAGTTCATCTTTTTGTCTTTCAACTTAACATATGCGTAGGTTACACACCACAATTACTATGTTATTCTGTGTTTTTTCAAGACCTTAGTGGTCTTGGATAAAATCTAGAATTCTCTGGACTACCAGGCAGAGACTCTTGTTTTTTTTAAAATTACTTTCTCCTAAACAAACGGAGTATCTCTCTTTGTGCTGAGATCCCTGGAGCTGGAAAAGAAGTTACACAACTACCCCTGTGACCACCACTGGGACTGAACTGTTGAAACCTAAAACCAGTATAGTACTTGGTCTTTCCCAGGGCCAACTGTAACTGCTAGCTGACTACTTACTGGCTGTGTTCACTCAAGGGCTCTACAATTAACACGTGGTGAAGTCAGCCAGGCCTATGTCCTTCCCTTAAGGGTAGCAAATTCTACCAGGCCTTAGACAGGTCCAGAGATGCTGTTTGGGAGCCAGGTTCTGGAGTCAGAAACCTTAGTAATATACCTGGTGCTCTGTTCCACTGTGGCTGAGCTGACACCCAAGCCACAAAATGAAGTTCTTTTCACTCTTTTATTTCCTTTCTCCAGGCAGAGGAGTCTCTCCTCATGTTCACCACCACCACCACAGGCCCATAAGGAGTACTGCCAGGGTACCTGCAATGTTCACTTACGGCCTAAGGGCTCTTTGGTCAGCTTGTGGTGAATGCTGCCAGGTCTGGGACTCACCCTTTAGGTTAGTGGGCTCCCCTCTGGCCCAAGGTAGGTCCAGAGATGCTGTACAAGAGCCAAGGCCTGGAACTGGGGACCCCAATATCCACTTGGTGCTCTTCTCTACTATGGTTGAGCTGCTAAGCTCAAGACAAAATCCTCTTTACTCTTTCCTCTGTTTTTCTCAAGCACGGGGGCGTCTCCTTGTTGCTATCATATCTGGGAATGTGCTGGGTCACACAGGAAGCCAGTACATCTCAAGAGTCTCACCCAAGGCCTGTACTACCTGAATACGGCTGCTGGTTATTCAGCACCCAAGGTCTCTTTAGTCAACAGGTGATGAATCTTGCCAGGACTGGATCCTTCCCTTCAAGGGAGTGGATTCTCTTCTGCCCCAGGGTATATCTGAAAATATCCAGGAGCTAGGCCTTGGAATAGGGGCCTCACAACTCTTCCTGATGCCCTACTGTGGCTGAGCTATTTAGCATCCAACTTGTAAGACAAAGATTTTTTTTTTTGAATCACTCGCTTTTTAAGTGAAAAGAAGGGGTCTCTTTCAGAGCTGCAAGCTGTGCCACATGGGGTTGGGGGAGGGGTAACATAAGCACTTCCACGACTGTCTCAGCTGGTGTCTCACTAAGTCGAATGCCGCCCACCAGTTCACAGCACTAGAATTTGCCTAGGAATTGCAATCCTTGTAACCTAGACTGCCTTCCAAGTTTATTTAGAACAATTTAGCCAGAGCAATTTAGCCCATGGTGGCAAAGCTTGCTAGAATTAACATTCGAACTACTGGGACAGATAATTCCTCTCTGGCCAGGGTAGGTCTAAATGCTCCCTCTGTGTGTACCGGCTGAGTTCTGCCCAGTGTTAGAGCACTGAGTTCCAATGCAAGTCCCCCCATCACTGCACTTTCCCTCCCCAAACGAACGTTTTCTTTCTGCTCCATGAGGCCACTGCCAGGAGACAGGGGAGGGGTGGGGTTGGCACTTTGAGATTCTTTCCAACTCTCTTCAGTACCTCTTTCAGTGATAGGAAGATTATCTGTGATTAGAAGTAATCTGTGATTACTTCTAATTTTTGGTTCGTATGAAGGTGCTTTTTGTGTGTAGATAGGTGTCCAATTTGGTGTTTCTGCAAGGACGATAATCAGTGGAGGCTTCTAATCAGCCATTTTGCTCTGCTTCCTTCTCTTAGACTTCTTTTTAAGTCCAGACTTCAATTAGCCAATCTAGCTGACCATTAACATCCCTTCCAGGTACTTGTGCCAGTACATTAAATTCTGAATGTGGGCAATTGAACCCTATATGTTATTTTTCTCAGGCTAACACTCTTAAAATCGACTCTCACAGATATGCCCCAAACTTTCCTGGAGACTGGGCGAGTGAGGAGACATTCAAATTTTCCCAGCTGTAAAAACTCCTGTCTGTCCTTTCCTATGATTCAAGACTTAATATTACATAGGAGAATGTGTTTAGAAGCCTGGGATCTGGGGTCAGTTAGGCATGGGTTCAAGTTTTGTATCCATCATTTACAGGTTATGTGATTCGGAGCAAATTGCTTCCATCTCTGAGCCTCCGTAAGGAAACTGATTGGTAATCGATACCACACTGTGATGCTGGGAGAGTCAACAAAATAATGCATGGAGAGTTCTTAGTACACAACAAAAGTGTGTAGTTCTAACAAGTTCTCTCTGATACTGATAATGATGGTCTGGGGACCACTCTTGGAGAACCAGTGCTGCAATGAGACTGGGGTTGCTAACCTCAGTGAGAGAAATGGGTCCCAGGAGCAAGAAAAGCCAGGTGGTAATGCTTATTAAATAGCAAATACAGGGTGGGCACAATTACTCCAAGAAGGCACAGGGCCAGAGTAGCAATCTGAGTGCTTTCATTGGCAGGGATTTGTGGCTATGATTGTGGAATCCCTAGAAATGAAACAGATGAGATGCTTACTAAGGTGCTGCTTGACTTTAGGCGAAAATTCTAGTGGACAGAAAGCTAATGTAAGCCCCTGTGGAAGATGATCATGTCTCTTACCCAGTTATCAGATCTAAGTCAGTTGACAGACCTGAAGTCTCTTGATGGATGGGTAGACCATATCTTTTCGAGGAAGGGCCCCGCAATACTGGATTGGCAGATGAAATACAGGGCCCTTAGTTAAATGTGACTTTCAAATAAACAAGGATTTTTTTTTTTTTTTAGCATAGATATGCCTCTTGAAGTATTTTTGCTTGATCTGGCAACTCATAGGTCTAATACTATAAATCTTCTTTTATGCCTTTTCCAGAAGAACCTGCTGCCATAAATCAAGGTAATTCTGTACTTGGGAAAGAAATACTGAGACCTTCTGGGATTATTTGCTGATGGCTCTGGATGGATGGTATTCTATGAAGACCTGAAAATCTGCCCTGGTTCAACAGTCAGAGTGAGAACTTATGAAGGTACTATGTTGGTAATGCTGTCATGTCTACAGTAGGAGTTCAGCCAGCTGTTTCCCAACCCAATAATCTTTATATAACAGAAGTCTCTGAGATCTATAGAATCCTGTGATTTTAGAATCATTTTGTTGCTGTAGAATCTTAGAACCCAAGCATCCTGCCATCTGCCCACAATAGTACTGGGCAATCTTAGTGCCCACAATCTTAGATAGTAACATAATAGAGTTGGCAAATTTATGCAGTGTTGCGGTTTTCAGAGATTTGTTTACCTTCTGAAGTCTATTCTCAAGGATTAACTTATTGGCAAGTTCTGATGTAACATATTAAAACCAAAACTGCTCAAGGAAGCAGATCTGGGGATCCTTGTACCTTTACTTTTCCCTGCTCATCTCATTTCACTTGTTAAGGCTCTGAGGAGGGCCACAATGGTGAAAACTTTTCATTTTATAGGAAACATGTCTAACTTCTGGAGGAAGTTAGGGGAGGGAGCCAGCACTAATCAATATGCTCAGCCTCCAGGTCTGAGTCTCTCTAGAAAGGCAAGTCTGCAGAAGAAGAGGAGACTTCCATTGGGATGTTGGGGGAGAAAAGTCCATGCATTGCCCATGAAAACATTACAAGACCACTTCCTTACGTCTTCCTTTATACCACCTAAACTTCTTATAATATCCCATCACTATATGCATTGCTTATAATATTCCATCAACCTATAATTCCATTTATCCTAAACAGAAATCATTTGAGACCTGATATAAATCATGTCTCATTTATAAAGACTTCCCAAACTACACAGATGTCAAAGGAGGCCAAATCTGAAATGAATGGCTGGTTACCTCCCAGGGCAAGCTTTACTGCTTCTACTCTAGAAAACCCAGTCATCTTTCTGCGCATTCTCTGGACGAGCACACAGTCAAAAATGAATGCTTACTTATGATATGAGAGTCTAAGAAGCCATAGGGGGCCTCCTCCTCTGTATGAGAACTATCATATATTTTATCTTGCAAACTAGACAGGAATAAACCAGGGTTGTTCCAGACAAATTGAGATGTACCATCTTCCTGTCCAGCGGGGTCTCAGCATCTTACAATTGTTGCATCACCACTTTAGTTGTTTACATTTTTTAGCTTCTGCTGCCCTTTCCTTCTGGGGAACTCCCAGGGGGGTTGCCTGGAGCTGCCCCTTCCCAGGACCAAGTTGAAAATGCCAATAGGAATAACCCTATATTCAGCACATGGTGGCACTGACAATAAGCAAAGAAACAGAAGGCTTTCTGTTGAAGCAGCATTTTGTAGAAACGCATTTACATTTTTAAAAATACATGATGATCTAGAATACTTGAAAAGTATATCTCAAAAATGCTAAAAATATTATAAAACAACTTGTACACTCAATATTGACACAGAACCACAGTAAAATTTCTGTTGTTCTTTTTTTTCTTTCCACGTGTTCCTATTAGGAATTTTACTGGATAAATGTTAGTCTCCATTTGTTAGTTAATGCTGTCATTTTACATATCTCAATAACTGAATTTCTTAATGGTCGAATAGTGATCTGTTAAATGGTAACACTAGAACTTGTCTATGACCATACAGTGCTATCTGGCATTTAGTCTGTTTTGTTGGGAAAATAAGTGATGTTTGATGCCATGATGCACATAAGAAATATTTATCAATGTTCCACCTTCCAGAGGTGACCACTACTTTGACTTCTGTCATCATTGACTGTTCTTGAAATTCATATAAATGGAATTATATGGTATGCATTCTTTTGTGTCTGAAGTCTTGTGCTCAATGTAATTTTAAGAAATAATGTTGGCTTTTTGTTCTATTTATTGCTATGTAATATTTCATTTTATGAATATTCCACACTTTATCTATTCTCCTAGATCTCTGAAAGGCTTCTAGTTTTCTGCTGTTATGAATAGAGTTGTGGTGAACACTCTAGTTTAATTGTTTTTGTACATATATAAGCTCACTGATTTTAAATATTTACTTAGAAGTGGGATTTCTGGGTCATTGGAGAAACATATGTTTAATTTTATCAGAAAGCGCTAAACAGTTTTGTAAACTTTCCTCCAGAAATGTATCAGATTTCCCTTTGCTCTATATTTCCATCAATACATGGTATTATCAATCCTTTCTATTTTATCCATTTTGGTGGGTTCATAGTAGTATTTTATTTGATATTCAATTGCCTTTTCCTGAAAACTTGTGATGTTGAGCTCCTTTTTCTATGTTTACTGATTATTTGAATATTTTTTGTGAAATGGCTGTTCATATTAAAAAGAAAAACTCAACAGCTTTAGGGGTCCAAGTGGTTTTTGATTACATGGATGAATTGTATGGTGGCAATGTCTAAAATTTTACTGCACCTATTACCCAAGTAGTGTACATTGTATCCAATATGTACTTTTCTACCCCTCACCCTCCTTCCACCCTTCCCCCTTCTGAATCTCCAATGTCCATTATACCACTCTGTATGTCTTTTCATACTCATAGCTTAGCTCCCACTTATGAGTGAGAACGTACAGTATTTGGTTTTCCCTTTGTGAGTTACTTCCGTTTCCATCCAAATTGCTGCAAAAGATGATATTTCATTCCTTTTTATGGCTCAGTGGTATCCCATGGTGATATATACCAAATTTCCTCAGTTGATGGCCACTTAGGTTGGTTCTATATCTTTTTAATTGTGAATCGTGCTGCGATAAACATATGCATGAAGGAATCTTTTGATGTAATGACTTCTTTTCCTTTGAGTAGGTACTCAGTAATGAGATTGCTGGATCAAATGACAGATCTACTTTTAGTTCTTTGAGAAATCTCCATACTGTTTTCCATAGAGGTTATACTAGTTTGCATTCCTACCAGCAGTGTACAGGTGTTCCCTTCTTCCACATCCATGTTAACATTTATTGGTCTTTAACTTTTTAATCATGGCCATTCTGGCTGGGGTAAGGTGGCATCTCATTGTGGTTTTAACTTGCATTTACCTGATGATTTGTGATGCTGAACTTTTTTTCATGTTTCTTGGCCATTTGTGTATCTTCTTCTGAGAACTATTCATGACATTTGTTTACTTTTAAGGGGTATTATTATTATTATTATTATCTGCTGATTTGTTTGAGTTCCTTGAAGATCCTGGATATTAGTCCTTTGTTGGATGCACAGTTTGTAAATATTTTCTCCCATTCCATGGGTTGTCTGTTTACTCTGATAATTATTTCTTTTTCTGTGCAGCAGCTGTTTAGTTCAATTAGGTTTCATTTCTCTATTTTTGTTTTTGCTGCATTTGCTTTTGATGTCTTACATAGATTCTTTGCATAGGCCAATGTCTGGAAAAGTTTTCCTGGCTTTTCTTCTAGACCTTTTATGATTTTGAGTCTTAGATTTAAGTCCTTAGTCCCTCTTGAGTTGATTTTTGTACATGGTGAGAAATAGGGATCCAGTTTCACTCTTCTACATGTGGCTATCCAGTTTCCTCAGCAGCATGTATTGAACGGAGTGTCCTTTCCTCAATGTATGTTTTTGTATGCTTTTTCAAAGATCACTCGGTTTTAAGTAAGTACTTGTTTTTATTTCTGGGTCCTCTATTCTATTCCATTGGTCTAGGTATCTACTTTTATGCCAGTGCCATGCTGTTTTGGTTACTACAGCTCTACATTATAATTTGAAGTCAGCATGATGCCTATTTGGGCTCTTTTTTGGTTCCAAGTGAATTTTAGAATAGTTTCTTCTAATCCTGTGAAAAATGAAGTTGGTATTTTGATAAGAACTGCACTGAATCTGTAGATTGCTTTGGACATTATGGTCATTTTCACAGTATTTATTTTTCCAATTCATGAGCATGGTATGTATTTTCATTATTTTCAATCATCTATGATTTATTTTGGCAGTGCTCTGTAGTGCTCCTTGCAGGGATCTTTCACTTCTTTGGTTAAGTATATTCCTAGGTATTTTATTTATTTTATTTTTGTAGCTATTATAAAAAGGATTAAGTTCTTTATTTGATTCTCAGCTTGGTTGTTGTTGGTGTATAGCTACTGATGTGCAGATTGATTTGGTAACTTGGGACTTTACTGAATTCATTTATCAAATCTAGGAGTCTTTTGAAGGAGTCTTCAGGGTTTTCTAGATATACAATTATATCATTGGCAAACAGAATTGTTTTGGCTTCCTCTTTTCCAATTTAGATGCCCTTTATTTCTTTCTCTTTTTTTCTGTTTTTATTTGTGTTGTTTTCTGTTTCTGTTATTATTTTTTTAATTTACTATATAGTTTGAATTAAAGTATTTTCTATTTAATACAGTATATTTTCTCATAGTCTTTAGCTTATCTTTTTACATTCTTAACAGTATCTTCTGCTGAGTAATTATTTTTGATATTGATGAAGTCTAATTAATATGTTTTAAAAAATGTAAGTGTTTTGTTTTGCTTAAAAAATATTTTCTGCCACAAGTTGTAAGAATACTCTCCTATGCTTTCTTCTAGGTATTTTCTAGCTTTAGCTTTTGTATTTAGGCAAATAATCCATCTTGAATTAATTTTTGTCTATAGTGTGAGGTAATGGAGAAATTAATTTTTTCCATACAGATATTTGTTGCTCCAGCATAATTTATTTGAAAGACTTCTCATTTCTTCATTGTATTGACAACTTCCTTAAAAATGAAATCAGTATGTGAATGTGTGTGTGTGTGTGTGTGTGTGTGTGTGTGTGTGTGTGTGTGTGTTTATAGTAAACTGACTGGGCCATGGAGTGCCTTCATATTTGGTCAAACATTATTCTGGGTATTTATATGAGAGTGTTTTGGATGAAATTAACATTTAGATAGGCAGACTGAGTAAAGTAGATTGTTTTCCCTAATGTAAGTGGGTCTCATCCAATCAGTTTAAGGCTTCAATTAAACAAAAAGACAGACCCTACCTTGAGTTAGAATTATTTTGCCTGACTGCCTTTGGACGGGGACATTAGCTTTTCTCATCCCTTTGGGCTGAAACTGAAACATTAGCTCTTCGTAGGTGTCCAGCCAACTGGCCTTTGCAGTGGAACCACCCTTCAGTTCTCATGGTTCTCAGGCCTTTGGGTTTGGACTGGAGCTACATCATTGGCTCTCCTGGGTCTCCAGCTTCCTGACTCATTCTGTAGATCCTGAGACATGTCAGTCTTCATAATTCTGTAAGCCAGTTCTTTGCAATTGATCAATCAACCTCTCTTTCTCTTTCTCTCTCTCTCTCTATACATACATATATGTGTGTGTATGTATAGGTACTATTTCTCTGAAGAGTTACAACTAATAGAGATCTATTTACTTATCTATCAATAGATATGTAATCTGCATATAGTTAGCTACATACGCACATATATATGTATATTTCTGAACTCTCTACTTTGCTCTATTGATATGCTTGTCTATCCTTAAGCTAATATTATACTATCCTAATAATTATCACCTTATAGTAAGTCTTGAAATCTGGTAGTGTCCATCCTTCAACTTTATTCTTTTAAAGATTGTTTTGGCTTTTCTAAGTCCTTTTCACATACATATTAATTTCTATATAAAAAAGACTGTGGCAAAAATACAAAGTACACAGACCACTGACATTATAAAGCAACTCTACAGTCAAGTCTGCATAACAGTCAGCCAACAACATGATGACATGATCAAATCTGCACATATCAATATTAACCTTGAATGTAAATGGGCTAAACACCCCACTTAAAAGACACAGAGTGGCAAGCGGAATACAGAAGCAAGACCCACTGAATACTGTGTTCAAGAGACCCATCTCTCACATGCGATGGCACCCATAGGATCAAATTAAAGGCATGGAGAAAAACTTGTCAAGAAAACAGAAAACAAAAAAAAGCAGGGGTCACTATTCTTATTTCAGACAGACTTTAAACCAATAATAATCAAAAAGGACAAAAAGGGCATTACATAATGATAAAGTGTTCAATTCACCAAGAAGACTTATCTATTCTAAATATATGTGCACCCAACACTGGAGTACCCAAATTCATAAAACAAGTTCTTAGAGACCTACAAAGATATTTAGACAACCACATAATAATAGTAGGAGACTTCAACACCCCATTAACAGTATTAGACATAATTGAGGCAAATAACTAATTAAGATATTAGAGCCCTAAACTCGACACTTGATTAAATGAACCTAACAGAAATCTATAGAACACCCAACAACAACAGAATAGACATTCTTCTCATCTGCATATGGCACATACTCTAAAATCAACAACATGCTCAACCATGAAGTAATTCTCAACAAATAAAGAAAATGAAATCATAACAATTACACTCTCGGACCACAATAAAATAAACAGAAATCAATACCAAGGAGAGCTCTTAAAACCATGTGATTACATGGAAATTAAACAATCTCCTTCTGAATGGCTTTTGGGTAAACAAGAAATTAAGGCAGAAATCAAGAAATTATTTGAATTTAATGAAAAGAAATATACTTTACACCAGAATCTCTGGGTCACAGTTAAGGCAGTGCTAAAAGGGAAGTTTTTGGGCTAAATACCCACATCAAAAAGTTAGAAAGGTCTCAGATGAACAACTTAACATCACACCTAGAAGAACTAGAAAAACAAGAGCAAACCAACCCCAAAGCTAGCAGAAGAAAAGAAGTAACCATAATCAGAACTGAACTGAATGAGATGGAGACATGAAAAACCATACAAAAGATAAAAAAAAAAAGGTGGTTATTTGAAAGAATAAATAAGATTGACAGACTACTAGCTAGACTAATAAAGGAAAAAGAGGGAAGATCCAAATAAACACAATCAGAAATGACAAAAGGGATATTACCGTCTGCCCCAAAGAAATACAAAGAAAAACCTCAAAGACTATTATGAACACCTTTATGCACACAAACTAGAAAATTTAGACTAAATGAATAAATTCCTGGAAACACACAACCTCCTAAGATTGAATCAGGGAGAAAATGAAACCCTGAACAAATCAATAATGAGTTTCAAAATTGAATCAGTTAAAAAACCCAATCAACAAGAAAAAAACCCAGACCAGGTGGATTCACAGCCTAATTCTACCAGATGTATAAAGAGCTGGTAGCAATCCTACTGATACTATCCCCAAAAATTAAGGAGGAGGGACTGTTCCCTAACCCAATCCTACCTGACCAGCGTCATTCTGATACCAAAACCTGGCAGAGACACAACAATAACAACAAAAACTTCAGGGCAATATTCATGATGAACATAAATGCAAAAAACCTTAACAAAATATGAGCAATCTGAATCCAGCAGAACATGAAAAAGCGAATTCACTACAATCAAGTAGGCTTTATTCCTGGGATGAAAGGTTAGTTAAAGATATGCAAATCAGTACATGTGATTCATCACATAAACATAACTAAAAACAAAAACCACGTGATCATCTCAATAGATGCAGGGAAGGCTTTCAAGAAAATCCAACATTCCTTCAGGTTAAAAACCTTAACAAACTAGGCATCAAAGGAACATACTTCAAAATAATAAGAGCCTTCTTTGACAAACCCATAGGCAAGACCCAACTGAACAAGCAAAAGCTGGAAGCATTCCCCTTAGAACTGGAACAAGACAAGGATGTTCACACTCACCACTCTCAGTCAACATAGTACTGGAGATGTTATCCAAAGCAATCAGGCAAAAGGAAAAAATAAAGTGTATCCAAATAAGAAGAGGAAATCAAACTCTCTCTCCTCACAGGCAATATGATTCCATACCTAGAAAACCCCATATTCTCTGCCCAAAGACTCCTAGATCTGATAAGCAGTTCGGCAAAGTTTCAGGATACAATATAAATGTATAGAAATCAGTAGCAATTTTTATACATTAATAATGTTCAAGCTGATAGCCAAATCGAGAATGCAATCACATTCACTACAGCCACAGAAGTGAATAAAATACCTAAGAATGCAGCTAACCAGGGAGGTGAAGATTTCTACAACAAGAATTACAAAATACTGCTGAAAAAAATCAGGAGTAATGTAAACAGATGGAAAAACATTCCATGCTCATGAATCAGAAGAATCAATATTGTTACAATGCCATACTTCCCAAAGAAATTTACAGACTAAATGCCATTCCTATCAAACTACCCATGATATTTTTCACAGAATTAGAAAAAAGAATTATAAAATTCATATAGAACCAAAAAAAGAGCTCTAATAATCAAAGCAACCCTAAGCAAAACAAAACAAAACCAACCAACCAACAAACAAAACAACAAAGCTAGAGACATCACATTACCAGCCTTCAAATTATACTACAAGGCTACAGTAAACAAAACAACATGGTACTGATATAAAAATAGACACATAGACCAATGGAACAGGTTAGAGAACCCAGAAATAAAACTAGGCACCTGCAACCATCTGATCTTCAATGAAGTTGACAATAGCAAGTAATGGGGAAAGGGCTCCCTATTCAATAAATGGTGTTGGGATAACTAGCTAGCCATATGCAGAAGATTGAAGCTGTATCCTTTCATACACACACACACACACACACACACACACACACACACACCCTCAAGATTAATTAAAGACTTCAATGTAAAACCTAAAATTTTAAAAACCCTAGAAGAAAACTTAGGAAATACCATTCTGAACATAGGCCCTGGCAGAGATTTTATGACAAAGACCCCAAGAGTAATTGCAACAAAAACAAAAATTTACAAGTAAACTTAATTAAACCAAAGAGCTTCTACATCTTTCTACAAAAGATGATCAACAAAACCACATAATCATCTCAGAGTAAACAGGCAATCTTTATTCTCTGGGAGAAAATATTTGCAAACTATGCATTCAACAAAGGTCTAATGTGCAGAGTGTATAAGGAACTTAAATTAACAAGCATAAAACAACCCATTAAATGGGCAAAAAACATGAATAGACATCTTTCAAAAGAAGACATACATGTGGCCAATAAGCATATGAAAAAAATGTTCAACATCACTAATCGTTAGAGAAATGCAAATCAAAACCACAATGAGATGCCATTTCACATCACTGAGAATGGCTATTATTAAAAAGTCAAAAAATAACAGATGTGGCAAGGTTGTGGAGAAAAGAGAATACTTATGCACTGCTTCTGGGAATGTAAACTCATCCAGCCACTGTGGAAGGCAGTTCGGAGATTTCTCAAAGAATTTAAAACAGAACTCCCATTTGACCCAGCAATCCCACTAACAGGTATATACCCAAAGGAACATAAATCATTCTCCCATAAACACATGCACACATATTCATCACAGCACTTCTCACAATATCAAAGGCTTGGAATCAACCTAGATGTCCATCAACAGTGGACTGAATAAAGAAAATGTGGCAATAAAAAATGAAAAAGGGGATATCACCACTGATCCCACAAACTACCATCAGAGAACAGTATAAATATCTCTACACGAATAAATTAGAAAACCTAGAAGAGGCCAGTATGGTGGCTCACGTCTGTAATCCTAGCAGTCTGGGAGGCCTAGGTGGGTGGATCACTTGAGGTCAAGAGTTTGAGACCAACCTGCCCAACATGGTGAAACCCAATCTCTACTAAAAATACAAAAAAAAAAAAAAAATTGCTGGGTGTGGTGGTGGGTGGCTGTAATCCCAACTATTTGGGAGGCTGAGATAGGAGAATCACTTGAACCTGAGGGGCAGAGGTTGCAGTGAGCTGAGATCATGCCACTTCACTTTAGCCTGGGCAACAGAGGAAGACTCTGTCAAAAAAAACAAGAAAAAAGGAAGGAAGGAAGGGAGGGAGGGAGGGAGGGAGAGAGAGAGGGATTGAGGGAAGGAAGGAAGGAAGGAAGGAAGGAAGGAAGGAAGGAAGGAAGGAAAAAGAAAAAAAGAAAGAGAAAGAAAGAAAAAGAAAGAAAAGGAAGAAAGAAAGAAAGAAAGAAAGAAAGAAAGAAAGAAAGAAAGAAAGAAGGAAAATTTAGAAGAAATGGATAAATTCCTGGATATATAGTAATTTATGACTAATTCCTCCCAAGACTAATTCCTCCCAGGAAAAAGTCAAATCCCTGAATAGACCAATAAAATTGAGGCAGTACTTAATAGCCTAACAACCAAAAAAAGCCCAAGACCAGACAGATTCACAGCCGAATTCTACCAGAGATATGAAGAGAAGCTGGTACCATTCTTTCTGAAAGTATTCCAAACAATAGAAAAAGAGAGACTCCTCCCTAATTCATTTTATGAGGCCACCAGCATCCTGATACCAAAACCTGGCAGAGACACAACAAAGAAAAGAAAATTTCGGGCCAATATCCCCGATGAACATCGGTGTGAAAATCTTCAACAAAATACTGGCAAACCAAATCCAACAACACATTAAAAAGCTTATCTACCACGATCAAGCCAGCTTCACCCCTGGGATGCAAGTCTGGTTCAACATACACGAATCAATATACATAATCCATTACATAAACACAACCAGTGACAAAAAAAAAAAAAAACCACACGATTATCTCAATAGATGCAGAAAAGGCCTTCGATAAAATTCAATATCCCTTCATGTTGAAAACTCTAAATAGACCAGATATTGATAGAATATATCTCAAAATAATAAGAGTTATTTATGACAAATCCACAGCCAATATCATACTGAATGGGCAAAAGCTAGAAGTATTCCCTTTGAAAACTGGTACAGGACAAGAATGCCATCTCTCACCATTCCTATTCAACATATTATTGGAAATTATGGCCGGAGCAATCAGGCAAGAGAGAGAAATAAAAGGTATTCCAATAGAAAGAGAAGAAGTCAAATTGTCTCTGTTTGCAGATGACATGATTGCATATTTAGAAAACCCCATCATCTCAGCTCAAAAACTTCTTAAGTTGATAAGCAGCTTCAGCAAGGTCTCAGGATACAAAATCAATGTGCAAAAATCACAAGCATTCCTATACACCAACAGTAGACAAGCAGAGAGCCAAATCATGAGTGAACTCCCATTCACAATTGCTTCAAAGAGAATAAAATAGCTAGGAACACAACTTACAAGAGACACGAAGGACCTCTTCAAGGAGAACTACAAACCACTGTTCAAGGAAACGAGAGAGGACACAAACAAATGGAAAAACATTCCATGCTGATTGATAGGAAGAATCAATATAGTGAAAATGGCCATACTGCCCAAAGTAATTTATAGATTCAATGCTAATCCCATCAAGCTACCATTGACTTTCTTCGTGGAATTAGAAAAAATTATTTTAAATTTCATATGGAACCAAAAAAGAGCCCGTATAGCCAAGACAATCCTAAGCAAAAAGAACAAAGCTGGTGGCATCATGCTACCTGACTTCAAACTCTACTACAAGGCTACAGTAAGCAAAACAGCATGGTACTGGTACCAAAACAGATATATAGACCAATGGAACAGAACAGAGCCCTCAGAAATAACACCACACATCTACAACCAACTGATCTGTGACAAATCTGACGAAAACAAGCCATGGGGAAAGAATTCCCTATTTAATGAATGGTGCTGACAAAACTGACTAGCCATATACAGAAAACTGAAACTGGACTCCTTCCTTACACCTTACACAAAAATTAACTTAAGATGGGTTAAGACTTAAATGTAAAACCCAAAACCATAAAAACCCTAGAAGAAAACCTAGGCAATGCCGTTCAGGACATAGGCATGGGCAAAGACTTCATGACTAATACACCAAAAGAAATGGCAACAAAAGCCAAAATTGACAAATGGGATCTAATCAAACTAAAGAGCTTCTGCACAGCAAAAGAAACTATCATCAGAGTGAACAGACATCCTACAACATGAGTGAACATTTTTGCAATCTACCCAGCTGACAAAGGTCTAATATCCAAACTCTACAAAGAACTTAAATTTACAAGAAAAAACAAACAACCCCATAAAAAGTGGGTAAAGGATATGAACTGACACTTCTCAAAAGAAGACATTTATGTGGCCAAGAAACACATTAAAAAAAAAGCTCATCATCACTGGTTACTAGAGAAAGATAAATCAAAACCACAATGAGATACCATCTTACAAGTTAGAATGGTGATTATTAAAAAGTCAGGAAAAAACAGATGCTGGTGAGGCTGTGGAGAAATAGGAACACTTTTACACTATTGTAGGAGTGTAAATTAGTTCAACCATTGTGGAAGACAATGTGGCAATTCCTCAAGGATCTAGAACCAGAAATACCATTTGACCCAGCAATTCCATTACTGTGTATGTACTCAAAGGATTATCAATTATTCTACTATAAAGACACATGCACACGTATGTTTACTGCAGTACTATTTACAATAGCAAAGACTTGAAACCAACCTGAATGCCCATTAATGATAGACTGGATAAAGAAAATGTGGCACATATACAACAGGGAATACTATGCAGCCATAAAAAAGGATGAGTTCATGTCCTTTGCAGGGACATGGATGAAGCTGGAAGCCATCATTCTCAGCAAACTAACAAATGAACAGAAAACTAAACACTGTATGTTCTTACTTATAAGTAGTCATTGAACAATGAGAACACATGGACACAGGGAGGAGAACATCACACACAGGTGCCCGTTGAGGGATTTGGGGCAAGGGAAGGGAGAGCATTAGGCCAAATACCTAATTCATGTGGGACTTAAAACCTAGATGATAGGTTGATAGGTGTGGCAAACCACCGTGACACAGGCATACCTATGGAACAAATCTGCATATTCTGCACATGTATCCCAGAACTTAAATAAAATTTAAAAAAAAAGAAAAATTGATACATATGCACCATGGAGTACTACACAGCCATTAAAAAGAATAAAATCATGTTCTTTGCAGCAACATAGATGGAGCTGGAGGCCATTATTTTAAGCAAATTGACACAGAAATAGAAAACTAAAGACTGCTTGTTCTCTCTTATAAGTGGGAGCAAAATACTGTGCACACGTGAATATCAAGAAGGGAATAATAGATATTGTGCGACCCCCAGTTGTGGGACCCCAACCCACGGAGGCAGGCACCCAGTAGACACGAGGCAGGACGCATGGTGGCCGGTACCGACTTTATTGGGATCTCTGGGCGACTCAGGCAGGCAGGGAGGAATCGCGCACGCTTTCTTTGTTTGGTCGGCTTTATAGGGGCAGAGGGCCTGGGG
>PVKP010031762.1:0-26644 GCA_004027715.1 Plecturocebus donacophilus | reverse complement strand
CTTCCCATCTTTGTGTATTTATCCTCCTGTCGTCTCTGTAGTTGCTGACTTTCAGATTGGGCCTCTGAGTGGACGTCTAGTTTGTTGATGATGAAGTTATTTCTGTTTCTTAGTTTTCCTTCTAACAGTCTGGCCTCTCTGCTGTAGGACTGCTGAGGTCCACTTCAGGCCCTGCTTCCTGGGGATCACCTGCAGCAGCCTCTGCACTTTCACTGGGAGCTGCAATCCTGAGCTGCTCCTATGTGGCCATCTTGGCAAGTATCCTCCGGATTTTCTTTCTTCTTTGCGTATGAAGCTTAGTTTGGATGGATATGAAATTTTAGGTTGAATGTTCCTTTCTTTAAGGATGTTGAATATTGGCCCCCACTCTCTTCTGCCTTGTAGGGTTTCTGCCAGAAGATCCTCTGTGAGTCTGATGGGCTTCCCTTTGTGGGTAACCCAACCTTTCTCTCTGGTTGCCCTTAGTATTTTTTACTTCATTTCAACCCTGGTGAATCTGATGATTATATGCCTTGTGGTTGCTCTTCTTGAGGAATATCTTTATGGTGTTCTCTCTATTTCCTGGACTTGAATATTGGCCTGGCTTACTAGGTTGGGGAAGTTCTCCTGGATAATATCTTGAAGAGTGTTTTCCAGCTTGGATTCATTCTCTCCATCACATTCAGGTACACCTATCAGACATAGATTAGGTCTTTTCACATAATCCCATATTTCTTGGAGGCTTTATTCATTTCTTTTACTGTTTTTTCTCTAATCTTGCCTTCTCATTTTATTTCATTGAGTTGATCTTCCATCTCTGATATCCTTTCTTTTGCTTTGGCAATTCAGCTATTGAAACTTGTGTATGCTTCATGAAGTTCTCATGTGTTTTCCAGCTCCATCAATTCATTTATATTCTTCTCTAAGCTGCTTCTTCTCGTTAGCATTTCATCATACCTTTTTTCAAGGTTCTTAGCTTCTTCGTATTGGGTTAGAACATGTTCGTTTAGTGCAGAGAAGTTTATTATTACCCACTTTCTGAAGCCTGTTTCTGTCAATTCATCAGACTCATTCTCCATCCAGCCTTGTTCCCTTGCTGATGAGGAGTTGTGATCCCTCGGAGGAGGAGAGGCATTTTTGTTTTGGGATTTTCATCATTTTTGCACCGGTTTCTTCCCATCTTTGTGGATTTATCTACTTGTGGTCTTTGTAGGTGGTGTCTTTCGGATGGATCTTTGGGTGGATGTCTTTCTTGTTGATAATGAAATTATTTCTTTCTGATTTTTAGTTTTCCTTCTAACAGTCATGTCCCTCAGTTGTAGAACTGCTGAAGGTCCATTCCAGACTCTGCTTGCCTGGGGATCACCTCTGGTGGCTGCAGAACAGTAAGCGTTGCTGCCAGTTTCTTCTTCTGCTATCTTTGTCCCAGAAGCATACCCGTCAGATGTCAGCCTGAGTCCTCCTTTATAAGATGTCTCTTTTGATATATGGGGGCCAGGGGGCTGCTTGAGGAGACACTTTGTCCCTTATAGGAACTCAAGTGCTGAGCTGTGAGCTCTCGTGTTCCATTCAGAGCTGCTGGACAGGTACTTTTAAGTCTGCTGCAGTGGAACTCATAACCACCATTTTTTCCCAGGTGCTCGGTGCAGGGAAGGTGGGGCTTTGTTTGTAAGTGCCTGACGTGCTGCTGCCTTTTTTCAGAGATGCTCTGCCCAGCAGGGAGGTAACCTAGTCACAGTCTGCCAGCAGAGGCATTGCTGAGCTACTGTGGGTTCTGCCCAGCTGCTGTGCAAATTTCCTTGTAATTTTGTTTATAGATTTATAGTTAAAACAGCCTCTGTAATGGTGGACTTCCTCATTAATGGTGGACTGCCTCAGTAATGGCAGACTGCCTCAGTAGTGGTGAACTGCCTTGGTAATGGCAAACACCCTTTCTCCCCATAGAGCTGTACCGTCCTGGATCCAGCTGTGCTTGGTATGAAACTCTCAATACAGAGCATTTCAGATTGCTTGTCTTTCTTGGGGTGGGACCCACTGAGCCAGATCACCTGGCTCCGTTTCAGCCCCTTTTTTTTCAGTTGAATGGGGGACTCTGTCTCTAAGATGTTCCAGGAGCCATTTGAAATGGCTGCCAAAATTTGTGCGAGTTTTTGTGTGGAGACCTGTTGTGCCAGGTGAAACAACCATGCTGGAGACTCGGGGTGCTTTTCTGCCTGGTAATCTCCTGGTCTTATGGAAAGTAATAACTCGTTTGGAAATGTGGTGATCACTCACCCTCTGTGTTCTTGCTGGGAACTGCATTCCAGAGCTGTTCCTATTCAGCCACTTTGGATCCTGTCTCCCCTATAATTGAATGTCTTGTAATCCTTTGAGTATATACCCAGTGATGGGATTGCTGGGTCAAATAGTATTTCTAGATTCTTGAGGAATTGCCACATTGTCTTCCATAATGGATGAACTAATTTACACTCCTACCAACAGTGTAAAAGCATTCCTATTTCTCTACATCCTCTCCAGCATCTGCTGTCTCCTGACATTTTAATGATCACCATTCTAAGATGATATCTCATTGTGGTTTTAATTTGCATTTCTCTAATAACCAGGGATAATGAGCATTTTTTAATATTTGTTGGCTCAATAAATGTCTTTTTTTTGAGAAGTCTCTGTTCATATCCTTTGCCCATTTTTTGATGAAGTTTTTTTTTTTTCCGTGAATTTGTTTAAGTTTTTTTTGTAGATTCTGGATATTAGCCCTTTGTCAGATGGGTATACTGCAAAATTTTTCTCCCATTCTGTAGGTTGCCTGTTTAGTTTCTGTTGCTGTGAAGAAGCTCTTTAGTCTAATTAGCTACCCTTTCTCTATTTTGGCTTTTGTTGCCATGGCTTTTGGTGTTTTAGTCATGAATTCTTTGTCCATGCCTATGTCCTGAATGGTATTGTCTATGTTTTCTTCTAGGGTTCTTATGGTTTTAGGTCTTACATTTAAATTTTTAATTATCTTTGGTTAATTTTTGTATAAGGTGTAAGGAAGGGATCCAGTTTCAGCTTTCTGCATATGGCTAGCCAGTTTTCCAATCACCATTATTAAATAGGGAATCCTTTCCCCATTGCTTGTTTTTGTCAGGTTTGTCAAAGATCAGATGATTGTAGGTGTTTGGCATCATTTCTGAGGCCTCTATTCTGTTTCATTGGTCTATATATGTGTTTTGATACCAGTAGTGTGCTGTTTTAATTACAGTAACCTTGTAGTATAGTTTGAAGTCAGTTAGTGTAATGCCTCCAGCTTTTCTTTTTCTTATTTTTGCTTAGAATTGTCTTGACTCTATGGGCTTTTTTGTTGTTGTTGTTACATTTAAAATTTAAGGTGGTTTTCTTCAATTCTGTGAAGAAAGTCATTGGTAGCTGGCTGGGATTAGCTTGAACCTATAGACTACTTTGGGTAGTATGGTGATTTTCCTGATATTGAGTCTCCCTAATTGTGAGTATTGAATGTTTTTCCATTTGTTTGTGTCCTCTCTTATTTCCTTGAGCAGTGGTTTATAGTTCTCCTTGAAGAGGTCCTTCACATTCCTTGTAAGTTTTATTCCTATTGTGAATGGGAGTTCATTCATGATTTAGCTCTCTGTCTGTTATTGGTGTATAGAAAGGCCTTCTCTGCATCTATTGAGACAATCATGTGGTTTTTGTCATTGGTTCTGTTTATGTGATGAATTACATTTATTGATTTGCATATGTTGAAGCAGGCTTGATCATGATGGATAAGCTTCTCGATGTGCTGTTGGATTCGGTTTGCCAGTATTTTATTGAGGACTTTTGCATCTATGTTCTTCAGGTATATTGGCCTGAAATTTTCTTTTTTAGTAGTTTTTCTGCCAGGTTTTGGTATCAGGATAATGTTACCCTCACAAAATGAGTTATAGTGGGTTCCTTCTTTTTTTTTTTTTTTTATTGTTTGGAGTAGCTTCGGAAGGAATGGTACCAGCTCCTCTTTGTACTTCTGATAGAATTCGGTTGTGAAACCATCTGGTCCTGGACTTTTTTTGGTTGGTAGGCTATTAATTGCTGCCTCAATTTCAGGCCTTGTTATTGGTCTATTCAGGGATTCAACTTCTTCTTGGTTTAGTCTTGGGAGGGTGTAAGTGTCTAGGAATATATCAATTTCTTCTAGATTTTCTGTTTTATTCACATAGATGTGTTTTTAGTATTCTCTGATGGTAGTTTGTGTTTCTATGGTGGTGATATCACCTTTATGATTTTTTATTGCATCTATTTAATTCTTATTTTTTTATTTTTTATTAGTTTAGCTAGTGGTCTATTGCTTTGTTGATCTTTTCAAAAAGACAACTCCTGGATTCAAGGATTTTTTGAAGGGTTTTTTTGTGTCTCTATCTCCATCAGTTCTGCTCTAATCTTAGTTATATCTTGTCTTCTGCTAGCTTTTGAATTTGTTTGTTCTTGCTTCTCTAGTTCTTTTAATTATGACATTGGCGTATTGATTTTGGATTTTCCTGCTTTCTCAGTTGGGCATTTATTGTTTTAAATTTCCCTCTAGACACTGCTTTAAATGTGTCCCAGAGATTCTGGTATGTTGTGACTTCCTTCTTATTGGTCTCAAGGTAAATCTTTATTTCTACCTTCATTTTGTTATTTATCTAGTAGTCACTTAGGAGCAGGTTTTTCAGTTTCCATGTAGTTTTGTGGTTTTGAGTGAGTTTCTTAATCCTGAGTTCTAATTTGATTGCACTGTGGTCAAAACACACAAACAAAGCAAGCAATGAAGGAATGGATTTATTTTAAAATGGAGGTACACTCCACAGTGTGGGAGCAGGCCCGAGTGTAAAGGCTCATGGGCCCCATTACAGAATTTTTGGGAATTTAAATACCCTCTAGATGATTCCATTGGTTACTTAGGGTATGCTCTACATAGATGGAGAGGATAAAGTGAAGTTACAAAGTCATTTAGGAATACACCCTACGTAAAGAATATTTTCTGTTATAACTGAAGTGTTAATCGTCCTTATGTTCCCTGCCTCTAGACTCTATTTTCCTGCCACATGTCTATTGTAAAGAATGGTCCTTCTGCACCTGAGAAGAATGTCTGTTTTCTAATGAGTGTTTTACATATGAGTAGTTGAATTATAGTGTTATTTAATTATTCTATTTCTTTGTTGATCTGTCTGGTTTTCTTTTCCTTGCTGGAAAGTGGTACACTGAAGTCTTCAATTATTGTTAAATCTATTTCTTCCTTCAATTTACCATATTTTACTTTAAGTACTTTTGGGACCCTGTTTTAGGTCCAAGTAAGTATATAATTTTTATGTCTTCTACAGTGATTAACTTTTGTCATTTTTCAACGCCTTCCTATGGCTCTATGTAATTGTATTTCTTAAAGTGTATTTTGTCTGTATTAGTACAGCCACTTCAGCTGTTTTTTAGTTTATGTGTGCTTGGTAAGTTTTCTGCTCCTTTTACATGCAACCTATTTTTACACCCCCCCCCCACGTTTTTTTTTTTTTTGCTAAGTGTGTCTCTTTTTGACAGCATACAATTGAATCACATTTTTAAAGTTAATTTTACTCAAGTTTACCTTTTGATTGAAGCCTTTATTTCACTCACATCTAATGTGCTTACTGAGAAGATACTGTTTACATATACCAATTTTAATTATTTAATAAATGTACTTTATTTTGAAAAATTTTAAATTTTCAGAGATGTTGTCAAGATGGTATAGAGTATCTACATATGCTACACTCAGTTTTCCCTTACATATTTGTAAGGTTCACTTGTGTACAGTTGATAAATCAGTTTTTTTATTTCAAAAGTTCGGGGAGACATGTGGTTTTTGATTGCATGGATAAGTTCCTTAGTGGTGATTTCTGAGGTTTAATGCACCAGTCACCTGAGCAGTGTACATTGTATCCAATGTGTAGTCTTTTCTTTCTCACCTTCAGCCTACTCTTACCCCTGAGTCCCCAAAGTCCATTATATCTGTCTTATGGATTTGCATCCCCATAGCTTAATTCCTACTTATAAGTGAGAATGTACAATATTTGGTTTTCCATTCCTGAGTTACTTCACTTAGAATAAGGGTCTCCAGTTCCTTCCAGGCTGCTTTGAATGCCTATATATGTATTCTTTATTCACTCATTAGTTGGTGGGGAGCTGCTCGGCTGGTTCCATATTTTTGAATTTGCAAATTTTGCTGCTATAAACATGTATATGAAAATGTCTTTTTAAATATAATGACTTATTTTCCTCTAGGTAGATACCCAGTAGTAGACGTAGAATTGCTGGATCAAATAATAGTTCTACTTTTAGTTCTCTAAGGAATCTTGATACTGTTTTTTATAGTGTTTGAACTAGGTTACATTCCACCAGCAGTGTAAAAGTGTTATGTTTTAACCACATCCATGCCAACATCTAACTTTTTTTTTTTTATGGCTGTTCTTGCAGGAGTGAGGTGTTATCACATTGTGGTTTCAATTTGCAGTTCCCCTATCATTAGTGATATACAGCATTATTTTTTCATATGTTTGCTGGCCATTTGTATATCTTCTTTTGAGAATTGTTTATTTATGTCCTTTGTTCAATTTTTGATGAAATTATATGTTTTTTTCTTGCTGATTTGTTTTAGTTCCTTGTATATTTTAGATATTGGTTTTTGTTGGATGAAGAGTTTGAAAAGATTTTGTGCCACTCTGTGGGTTGTCTGTTTACTCTGCTGATTTATTTTCTGAGCATAAGTTTTTTAGTTTAATTATGTCTTATCTATTTAATTTTGTTTTTCTTTCATTTGATTTTGAATACTTGGTCATGAAGTCTTTGCCTAAGCAAATATCTAGAAGGACATTTCCTATCTTATCTTCTAGAATTTTTATGGTTTCAGGTTTTAGATATAAGTATTTGATTCATCGAGTTGATTTTTGTATAAGGTGATAGATGAAAATCTGGTTTTATTCTTCTACATATGACTTGTCTATTATCCTAGCACCATTTGTTGAAAGGGTATTCTTTTCCCACTTTATGATTTTATTTGCTTTATCAGAGATAAAGTTGGCTGTATTTGCCAACTTTATTTCTGGGTCTCTGTTTAGTTCCATTGGTTTATGTGCCTATTTTTATACCAGCATCATGCTGTTTTCAGGACTATAGCCTTATAGTATTGTTTGAAGCCAGGTAACGTGATGTCTCCAAATTTGTTTCTTGGCTTAGTCTTGCTTTGGCTTTTCAGGCTCTTTTATGGTTTCATATGGATTTTAGAATTGTTGTTTCTATTTCTGTGAAGAATGGTGTTGGTAATTAGATGAGAATTGCATTGAACTTATGGATTGTTTTTGGCAGTATGGTCATTTTTACAATGTTGATTCTACCCATCCATGAGCATAAAATGTGCTTTTATTAGTTTGCATTGCCTATAATTTCTTTCAACAGTGTTTTGTAGTTTTCTTTGTAAAGTTCTTTCACCTCCTTGGTTAGGTATACTTCTAAGTATTATTTTTGCAGCTGTTGTAAAGGGGTTGTGTTTTTGTTTTCATTCTCAGCTTGGTTGTTGTTGGTGTATAGCAGTGTTACTGACTTGTGTACATTAACTTTGTATCCTGAAATTTAATGAATTCATTTATCAGTTCTAGGAACTTTTTGGATGACTCTTTAAGGTTTTTTAGTTATATGATCGTATCAAAAGTGAGCAGCTACAGTTTGACATTTTCTGTATTGATTTGCATGCCATTCATTTCTTTCTTTTGTTTGATTATTCTGGCTAGGACTTCTAGTACTATGTTGAATAGAATTGGTGAGAGTGGGCATCGTTGCATTGTTGCAGTTCTCAGGGAGAATGCTTGCAACATCTCTCTGTTCAATATAATATTGGCTATGGGTTTGTCATAGATGACTTTTATTACATTGTGGTATGTTCCTTGTATGCTTATTTTTCTGAGGGTTCTGAATGTTGGATTTTCTCAAAGGCTTTTTCAGTATATATTGACATAATAATATTATTTTTGTTTCTAATATTATTTATGTGATGTATTACATTTATTGACATGAGTATGCTAAACGATCCCTGCACCCATGGAGGGATGCAGCATATTAAATCCACTTGATCATGATGTATTATCTTTGTGATATGCTGTTGGATTTGATTAGCTAGTATTTTGTTGAGAATTTTTGCATTGATGTTTACCATGTAAGCAGTCTGTTATTTTATTTTTTATGTACTTTCCTGGTTTTGATATTAGGATGACACTGGCTTCGTAGAATAATATAGGTAGGATTCCTTCTTCCTCTATCTTTTGGAATAGTTTTGGTAATATTGGTATCAATTCTTCTTGGAATGTCTGATAGAATTCAGCTGTGAATTCGTCTGGTCCTGGACTTTTGTTATTTACAATTTTTTTTATTACTGTTTCAGTCTTGCTACCTGTTATTGGTCTGTTCAGAATTTCTATTTCTTGATAAGGGGGGTTGCATATTTACAAGAATTTATTAATCTTTTTTTAGGATTTTTAGTTTGTGTGCATAAATGTGTTTATAGTAGCTTTGGGTGATATTTTGTATTCCTGTGGTATCATTTGTAATATCATTCATTTTATTTCTAATTGAACTTATTTGAGTCTTCCCTCTTTTTTTCTTGGTTAATCTCACTAATGGTCTATCAATTTTTCTTTATCTTTTCAAGGAACCTGCTTTTTCTTTCATTTACCTATTGTAATTTCTTTTTTGTTTCAATTTCATGTAGTTCTGTGTGGCTCTTTGCTATTTATTTTCTTCTGCTGGGTTTCGGTTTGGTTTTTCTTGTTTCTCTAGTTCCTTGAGGTGTGAGCTTAGATTGTCTATTTGTGCTGTTTGAGACTGTTTGATGTAGGCATTTAATTCATAGAACTTTTCTCTTAACATTGCTTTTGCTGTATTCCAGAGGTTTTGATAAGTTTTGTCACTATTATTGTGCATTTCAGAAAATTTTTAAATTTTCATCTTGATTTTGCTGTTGATCCAAATATCATTAAAATGCAGATTGTTTACTTCATATTTGTATAGTTTTGAGGGTTCCTTTTGAAGTTAATTTTCAGTTTTATTCCACTGTGATCTAAGGATACTTGATATAATTGTGATTTTCTTAAATTTATTGAGATTTGCTTTGTGACCTATTCTGTGGTCTCTTTTGAAGAATATTCTATATTCTAATGAAAAAGAAAGTATGTTCTCCAGTTGCTGGGTAGAATGTTCTGTAAATATATGTTAAGTCCATTTGCTCTAGGGTTTAGTTTATGTCCATTGTTTCTTTCTTGGCTTTCTGTCTTGTTGACCTGTCTAGTTCTGTCAGTGGAGTACTGAAGTCCCCCACTATTATTGTGTTGTCATCTATCTCATTTGTTAGGTATAGTAGTAATTGTTTTATAAATTTGGGAACTCCAGTGTTAGGTGTATATAAATTTAGAATTGTGATATTTTCCAGTTAAACTAATTCTTTTATCATATAGTGCATTTGTTTTTCTTTTTCTTTTACTGTTGTTGCATCAAGGTCTGCTTTGTCTGATGTAAGAGTAGCCACTCATGCTCACTTTTGGTTTCCACTTGCACAAGATACTCTCTTCCACCTCATTCCCTTAAGATTTTGTGCATCTTTATTTGTTAAGTGAGTCTATTGAATACAGAAAATGCTTGATTGGTGAATTTTTATCTATTCTGCCATTCTTTAGTTTTCAAGTGAAACATTTAGAACATTTACATTTAACATTATTATTGAGATTTGAGGTACTTTTTTACTCATCATGCTAGTTGTTGCCTTAATACCTTTTTTTTCCATTGAGTTATTGTTTTATAGGCCCCGTGAAATTTACGCTTTCAGGATATTCTATTTTGGTGTGTTTCAATGTTTTATTTAAAAATTTAAAACTCCTTTTAGCATTTCTTGTAATGCTCACTTAATACTGGCAAATTTAGCATTTTTTTTGTCTGAAAAAACCTTTATCTATCCTTTATTTATGAAGCTTAGTTTTGCTGGATGCAACATTCTTGGCTGGCAATTATTTTGTTTAATGAGGCTAAAAATGGGACCTTAATCATTTCTGACTAGTAAGGCTTTTGTTGATAAATCTGCTGTTAATCACGGGTTTTTCTTTATAGGTTACCTGATGATTGTGTCTCACAGTTTAAAATTTTTTTTTCTTTGTCTTGACTTTAGGTAATTTGTTAACTGTGTGCCTAGGTAATGATCCTTTTGCAATGATTTTTCTAGGTATTCTTCAAGCTTCTTGTATTTGAATGTCTAGATCTCTAGGAAGGCCAAGGAAGTTTTTTTCAATTCTTTCTTCAGATAAATTTTCCAAACTTATATTTCTCTTTTTCCTCAGGAAGACCAATTATTCTTAGGTTTGACTGTTTAATATTAATCCCCAATTTCCTGGAGGCTTTGTTTATTTTTTTTGAAATGGAGTTTCTCTCTTGTCACCCAGGCTAGAGTGCAATATTCAGACCTTGGCTCACTGCAATCCCCATCTCCAGGGTTCAAGTGATTCTCCTGACTCAGCTTCCCAAGAAGCTGGGATTACAGGCACCAGCCACCATGCCCAGCTAATTTTTTAGGTATTTTTAGTAGAGATGGGGTTTAGCCCTGTTGGCCAGACTGGTCTTGAACTCCTGACCTCAAGTGATCTGCTTATCTCAGCCTCCTAAAGTGCTGGGATTATGGGAATAAGCCATCATGCCAGGCCCTTTGTTTATTTTTTAAATCCATTTTTCTGTCTTTGTCTGATTGGGTTAATTCAAAAACCTTGCCTTTGCACTCTGAAGCTCTTTCTCCTACTCGTTCCAGTGTGTTTTTAAAAATTTCCAGTGTATTTTGTATTTCTCTAAGTTTGCGTTTTATTTCCAGAGGTTGTGATTGTTTTTTATTTATAATATCTATTTTTCTGTAGAATTTTTTATCCATATCTTGTGCTGTTTTTGCAAATTTCTTTAAGTTGCTTTTCACTTTTCTCTAGTACCTCCTTGAGTACCTTAATAATTAAGCTTTTGAATTTTTTATCTGGCAACTCAGAGATTTCCTGTTGGTTTGGATACATCGGAGAGATAGAGTGATATTTTGAGGGTGTTATAGAACCCTGTTTTCTCATATTACCAGAATTACTTCTATGGTTTTTTCTTATTTGGGTAGACTGTTTCTGTGGAAAGATATGAAACTCAAGGCTTGCTGTTCAGATTCTTTTGTCTCACAGGGTGATCCCTAATGTGCAGTTCTCCCTTTTCCCCTAGGGAGTCTTCCTGAGACCTAGACTGCATTGATGGCTATTGCTCTTCTGGTTATAGCCACCCAGTGAGGCTACCAGGAACTGCACAGATGCTGGCAAAATTTCTGCAAAAAGTCCTGTGATGTGATTCTTCTTCAGGTCTCTCAGCCATGAATACCAGTATCTGCTCTGGTGGAGGTGGCAAGAGAGTAAAGTAGACTCTGTGAGTCCTTGGTCATACATATGTTTAATGTACTGTTTTGCTCAAATGCTGATTATCTAGCAGTGAATTTGTACTGTGGACAGACTCAGGACCTCTGGTTAGCCAGGGTATTGCAAGCATTGAAATTAGCTCTTGTAGTCTTTTTCTTGGGACAGGCAGGAGGTGGTGCTAAGACAGCAGCAGTTACTATAATAGTAAGGGGATCTAAGTTTGTTACCTAAGTTTGCCAGGGAAGGTATTCTGGTTTCTCAGGTGATGAGTTGGACCATAAAGCTCCCAAGAGTTTCTGTGTTTTTTGTTTGGGTAGCAGAGTGGGTAGAAAAATATCATCAGGTGGTGGCAGGGCTAGGTGGGTCTAGGCTTAGACATTCCTTGGGCAGGGCTTGTTGTGGCCACAGTGGAGTATGAGGTGTGGTTCTTAGGCCAATAGTATTATGTTCCATAGGGGATTATGGCCGCTTCTGCCATGTCGTATAGATTATCAAAGAAATAAGAAATAGTGGGTAGCAAAAGACCTCCCCCAGCTTCCACAGAGTTGAGCAGGCCAGTCTTGCCCCTGCAGTGCCTTGCTCAAACCTTGCTACAGGTCATAAGCTTCTCCACTGAGCAAGCAAGCATGGCTTTCAAGTCTTAACCCTCCCCATTTGCCTACACCATCAGCAGTAGGTCCTGCACTTGAATCTGCAGCAGTTTCCATTTACCAGCTACCCCCACTTACTGGGCTCTGCTCAAGAGGATTTATGCCAAGCCAAAATTATTGCAAATTACAGTTGAAAGCTTATTTTATCCTGTGACCCATCCCTAATTCCACTGGTTTTCTTCCCTGAGGACCCCTGCAAGATATAGTCAAGAATGACTTCCCTGAATTTGAACTAGACTAGAAGTGCCTATAAGGCTATTCCCACTGCTGCTTCCATTTTTATGTTTCATATGGCTCCCTAAATTTGTTTCAGCTCTACCTAAGGTTTAATCTGTCTCTGGATTTTCAGATTCCCCAGTGGGATGTGTGTTTGGAGAGACGATTTTTTCCCTCTCACACTTTAGAAACTCACAGTTTTTTGCCTGGCTTGCAGAATTTGCAGCAACATACCACTTCTTTCAAAGGATCTGTTCTTTTCAGATTTTCTTTTATGTTCCTGCAATGGTTCTTGGAGCAAAAGTTTGATTCTCTACATACTGTTCTGTATGTCAGAGTGGGATCTACATGTTAGCCCTGTTTCTTATCCATCATCTTCCCAGGCCCCCACTATCATCTTACTTTTGGTTTTTGTATGTTTTGTGATTGTTTCGGTCCCTTATTTTTCTATTATTGGTTTCTTCAGTGTTAAACAGATATTTTCTGGTATGAAATTTCTGTCTTTTTTTTACGTTATTGTATTTTTGAATTATCATGTTAGTTGTTTTTTGGGGGTCTTAGAACTAAAATCCAAACTAAACAATCTAGTTTAGATTAATGCCAACTTTATTTTAATAGTACATGAAAATTTTCTCTAGTACAACTTTGTTCCATACTCCCTTTGTGTAATTACTTTATAAAGATTTGTAAATACAGATACAGATACAGATAACAATGTATTTTATATACTCTATCAATACACTTCTAAAATTATTGCCTCACATTGTTTTATTTTATATTAGAAAAAATTTGATATATATGTATATACATTTATATACAATGGTTTCAATTTCTCTATATGGCTATCTTTACTGATGTTCTTTATTTCTTCATGTGGATTTGAGCTGCTGTCTAGTGTCCTTTCATTTCAGCCTAAATATTTCTTTGGACTGGGGGGATGCCAAGATGGATGATTAAGAGGAAGCTCCAGAAAGCAGCTCCCAGCGAGAAAGATGCAGAAGCCGAGTGCTCTCCACAATTCCAAATGAGGTACCAGGTTCATTTTGTGGGTCTGGTTGGACAGTGGGTATAAACCAAATAGTGCAAGTTGGGGCAAGGTGGGGCACTTCCCCACCCAGGAGGTGCATGCAGTCAACCGTAGGACAGGGGGATCTCCCTGTCTGGGACTTCAGTTTGGATACAGAGCTCTACCCAAGCCCTCTACAACCCACAGAACAAGAGATCTTCGCTGGGCTGAAAATCCTCAGTGAGCTGCCTGAACAGGGCAGAACAGCAACTTTGGCCAGTGCCAGGGCTGTCAGCATAGATCTCAGCAGAAGAACTGGCTGATGCCAGGAAAGCCAAAAAGCCCACAGGACAGAGCTTCCCATCCCCCAGTAAGAAGGGGAACTGAAGGCAGAGAAACAGCCCAAATGGCAGAATGGGTCTCCCCTCCCCCCCACAAAACCCAGCAGGCTAAAAAACTCTCAGTCCAGAGTTACACACGCAGACCATCAGTTAGAGAACCACCAGGAACGATCGGGCTCAGCGGTGGGAAGGGAAGCCACCATTGCAGAAGCCGGCCTAATTTCCCTGAGTAAATAAAATATGCAGCAGCTCCACTGAATCTGTGGCAGCCCAGTAGCGCCTCTGCAGGCAGACAAAGGAAACGTCGCCTCCCTAAGCAGCTACCTGAGATCAAAACTACATAACTTCAATGAGAAGAAATCAGAACAAGAATGAAACCAACAAAAACCAGAGTGTCTCTCCTCCACTACGAGATCACAACTCCTCACCAGCAAGGGAACAAAGCAGGATGGAGAATGAATTTGATGAATTGACAGAAGTGTGCTTCAGAAGGTGGGTAATAATAAACTTCTCTGGACTAAAGGAACATGTTCTATCCCAATGCAAAGAAACTAAAATCCTTGAAAAAAGATTAGACGAAATGCTAACTAGAATAACCAGCTTAGAGAAGAATATAAACAACTTGATGGAGATGAAAAACACAGCACAAGAACTTCAGGAAGCATACACAAGATTCAATAGCTGAATAGATCAAGCAGAAGAAAAAATATCAGAGATTGAAGATTAACTCAATGAAATAAAACAAGAAGGCAAGAAAAGAGAAGAAAAGAGTGAAAGGAAATGAACAAAGCCTTCCAGAAATACGTCATTACATGAAAAGACCTAATCTATGCCTGATCAGTGTACCAGAATATGACAGAGAGAATGAATCCAGGCTGGAAAACACTCTTTAGGATATTATCCAGGAGAACATCCCCAACCTAGCAAGGCAGGCCAACATTCAAATACAGGAAATACAGAGAACACCACAATGATACTCCTCTGGAAGAGCAACCCCAAGGCATATAATTGTCAGGTTCACCAGGGTTGAAATGAAGGAAAAAATACTAAGGGCAGCCACAGAGAAAGATCGAGTCACCCATAAAGGGAAGCACATCAGGCTCACAGTAGATCTCTCAGCAGAAATCCTACAAGGCAGAAGAGAGTGGGTGCCAATATTCAACATCCTTAAAGAAAAGAACTTTCAAGCAAGAATTTCATATCCAGACAAACTAAGCTTCATAAATGAAGGAGAAATGAAATCCTTTATGGATAAGCAATTGCTGAGACATTTTGTCACTACCAGACCTGCCCTACAAGAGCTACTGAAGGAAGCACTAAACACAAAAAGGAAAAACCAGTACCAGTCACCGCAAAAAAGAACTAAATGGTAAAGACCAATGACACAATGAAGAAATTATGCAAACCAAAGGGCAAAACAACCAACCAGTAATAAAATGGCAGGATCAAATTCACACATAACAATATTAGCATTAAATGTAAATGTACTAAATGCCTCAATCAAAAGACGCAGCCAGGCAAATTGGATAAAAAGCCAAGAACCATTGGTGTGCTGTATTTAGGAGACCCATCTCATGTGCAAAGACACACGTAGACTCAAAATAAAGGGATGGAAAAAGATTTACCAAGCAAATGGAGAGAAAACAAAAAAACAGAGGTGGCAATCCTAGTCTCTGATAAAATGGACTTTAAACAAACAAAAATCAGAAGAGACAAAGAAGGGCATTACATAATGGTAAAAGGATCAGTACAACAAGAAGAGCTACCTATTCCAAATATATGTGAACTCAATACAGGAGCACCCAGATACATAAAGCAAGTCCTTAATGACCCACAAAGAGACTTGGACTTCTGCACAATAATAGTAGGAGACTTTAACATTCCATTGTCAATATTACACAGATCAACGAGACAGAAAATCAACAAGGAAATACAGGACTTGAATGCAGATCTGGACCAAGTGAACTTAATAGACATTTAAAGAACTCTTAACCCAAAATCTACAGAATATACATTCTTCTCAGCACCACATCGCACTTACTCTTAAATCAACCACATAATTGGAAGTAAATCACTCCTCAGCAAATGCAAAAGAACGGAAGTCATAACAAACAGCTCTCAGACCACAGTGCGATCAAATTAGAACTCAGGATTAAGAAACTAACTCAAAACCACACAACTTCATGGAAAATGAACAACTGGCTCCTGAATGTAGACTGGATAAACAACAAAATGAAGGCATATATAAAGATGTTCTTCGAAACCGATGAGAATGAAGACACAACATACAGGAATCTTTGTGATACATTTAAAGCAGAGTCTAGAGGGAAATTCATAGCAATAAATGCCCACATGTGGTGCAAGGAAAGGTCTAAAATCGACATCCTATCATCAAAGTTGAAAGAGTTAGAGGAGCTAGATAAAAAAAACTCAAAAGTTAGCAGAAGACAAGAAATAACTAAGGTCAGAGCAAAACTGAAGGAGATAGAAACACAAAAAACCTTTCAAAAAATCAACAAATACAGGAGCTGTTTTTTAAAAAAAATTCGACAAATAGACCACTAGCCAGAATAATAAAAAAGAAAAGAGAGAAGAATCAAATAGATGCAACAAAAAACGATAAATTGAACATTACCACTGATTCCACAGAAATGCAAAATACCCTTAGAGATTACTAAAAACAACTCTATGCACATAAACTAGTAAATCTGGAAGAAATGGATACATTCCTGGATACTTCCACCCTCCCAATCCTAATCCAGGAAGAAGTTGAAACCCTGAATAGACCAATAAAAAGGGCTGAAATTGAGGCAGCAAATAATAGCCTACCAACTAAAAAACGCCCAGGTCCAGATGGGTTTACAGGCGAATTCTTCCAGACATACAAAGAGAAGCTGGTACTGTTCCTTCTGAAATGATTTCAAACAATACCAAAAGATAGAATCCTTCCCTACTCATTTTATGAGACCAACATCATCCTGATACCAAAACGAGACAGGGATGCAACTAAAAAAGAAAACTTCAGGCCAATATCCATGATGAACATTGATGCAAAAAATCATCAATAAAATACTGGCAAACAGAATACAACAGTAAATCAAAAAGCTTATTCATCATGATCAGGGAGTCTTCATTCTGTGGATGCAAGGCTGGTTCAACATACAAAAGTCTACAAATGTAATCCATCACATAAACAGAACAAAAGACAAAACTCACATGATTATCTCAATAGATGCAGAGAAGGCCTTCGACAAAATTCAACAGCGCTTTTTGCTAAAAACCCTCAATAAACTAGGTATCGATGGTGTGTATCACAAAATAATAAGAGCTATTTACAACAAACCCACAGCCAATATCATACAGGCACAGACTGGAAGCATTCCCTTTCAAATCTGGCACAAGACAAGGATACCCTCTGTCACCACTCCAATTCAATATAGTATTGGAAGTCCTAGCCAGAGCAACCACACAAGAAAAATAAATAAAGAGAAGCCAAATTGTCTCTCTTTGTAGATGACATGATTGTATATTTAGAAGACCCCACATCTCAGCCCAAAATCTCCTGAAACTGATAAGCAACTTCAGCAAAGTCTCAGGATACAAAATCGATGTGCAGAAATCACAAGCATTTCTATACACCAATAACAGACAGCCAAATCAAAAGTGAACTCCCATTCACAATTGCAACAAAGAGAATAAAATACCTAGGAATACAACTAACAAAAGATGTAAAGGACTTTTCAAGGAGAACTACAAACCACTGCTCAGTGAAATAAGAAAGGACACAAACAGTTGGAAAAACATTCCATGCTCATGTTTGGCAAGAACGAACATCGTGAAAATGGCCATACTGCCCAAAGTAATTTACAGATTCAATGCTATCCCCATCAAGTTACCAATGACCTTCTTCGCAGAACTGGAACAAACCACTATAAACTTTATATGAAACCAAAGGAGAGCCCGCATAGCCAAAACAATCCTAAGCAAAAAGAACAAGGCTGAAGGCATCATGCTGCATGACTTCAAACTATACTACAAGGCCACAATAATCAAAACAGCATGGTACTGGTACCAAAACAGAGACCTAGACCAATGGAACAGAACAGAGGCCTCAGAAGCAATGCCCCACACCTACAATCATCTGATCTTTGACAAACCTGACAAAAATATGCTATGGGGAAAGGATTCCCTATTTAATAAAGGTGTTGGGAAAACTGGCTAGCCATGTGCAGAAAGCAGAAACTGGACCGCTTCCTGACACCTTACACTAAAATTAACTCCAGATGGATTAAAGATCTAAACATAAGACCTAACACCATAAAAACCCTAGAAGAAAACCTAGGCAAAACCATTCAGGACATAGGCATAGGCAGGGACTTCATGGCTAAAACACCAAAAGCAATGGCAACAAAAGCTAAAATAGGCAAATCAGATCTTATTAAATTCTAGAGCTTCTGTACAGCAAAGGAAGCAATCATTAGAGCGAACCAGCAACCAACAGAATGGGAAAAATTTTTGCAATCTACCCATCTGACAAAGGGCCAATATCCAGAATCTACAAAGAACTAAAACAGATTTATAAGAAACAAACAAACAAATCCACTCAAAAGTGGGCGAAGGAAATGAACAGACACTTTGCAAAAGAAGATATCTGTTGGGCCAACAAACATATGAAAAAATGCTCATCATCACTGGTCATTAGAGAAATGCAAATCAAAACTACATTGAGATATCATCTCACGCCAGTTAGAATGGTGATCATTACAAAATCTGGAGACAACAGATGCTGGAGAGGATGTGGAGAAATAGGAACACGTTTACACTGTTGGTGGGAGTGCAAATTAGTGCAATTATTGTGGAAGACAGTGTGTTGATTCCTCAAGGACCTAGAAATAGAAATACCATTTGACCCAGCAATCTCATTATTGGGTATATACTCAAAGAATTATAAATTGTTCAATTATAAAGACATATGAACACGTATGTTCGCTGCAGTACTGTTTACAATAGCAAAGGCCTGGAACCAACCCAAATGTCCATCAACAATAGACATGTGGATAAAGAAAATGTGGCACATATACACCATGGAATACTATGCAGCAATAAAAAACGATGAGTTCCTGTCCTTCATAGGGACATGAATGAATCTGGAAACCATCATTCTCAGCAAACTGACACACGAACAGAAAACCAGACCCTGCATGTTATCATTCATAGGCGGGTGTTGAACAATTAGAACACGTGGACATATGGAGGGGAACATCACACACTGCTGTCAGTTGGGGGGGTAGGGGAGTGACAGTGGGGGGTTGGTAGGGTGGGGAAAGATAACGAGGGGAGAAATTCCAGATATAGGTGATGGGAGGGATGAAGGCAGCAAACCACCTTTCCATGTATGTACCATGCAGCAATCCTGCGTGATCTGCACATGTACCCCAGAACCTAAAGTAAAATTTAAAAAAATTCTTTGTAGTTTATCTGGCAAGACAAGTATGTGAACTATAAATTCTTAGTTTTTGCATATTTAAGAATATCTTAATTTTATTAATTATTGGTGGAAAACTTTGCCAGATATAAAATTTTTAGTTAACTTTCTTTTAGCACTTTGGATATGTCATCTGACTGCCTTGTGACTTCACCGGTTTCATGATAAATCAGCTCTTAATCTTATTAAGAATCAATTATAAATAATGAGTAGCTTCTCTCTTGCTGCTTTCAAAATTCCCTACCTTTCATTTTCTCTGGCTTTACTATAATGTGTCTTGTTTTCTAGCCCTTTGAATTTGTTCTACTTGGAGACAATTGTGGTTTTTGTATGTTTAATGTTTTTCTTTCAATTTGGGAATATTAGAGTCATTATTTATTCAGCTGTTCTATTTGCGCATTTCTCTCTCACCTCCTGAGACTCTCATTATGTGTGTGTTGGTACAATGCATAGTGTCCTACAGTTATCCTAGACAGTGCTCATTTTTCTTCATTTCATTTTTCAGATGGCATAGTATCTATTGACCTGTGTTCAGATCAGCTAATTCTTCTGCCAGTTCAAATTTGTTCTTGAGTTCTCTAGTAATTCTTTTTAAATTTTATACTTTGTAATTTCAGAATTGTTTATTCTTCAAAATATTTCTAATTTATTTTTTAAAAAGAAAGAGAAAGAAAAAGTGGGAGAGAGAACAGAATTCTTGCTCTATTGCCTAGGCTGGAATGCAATCTTAAAAAGGTATCAAAAACCTCTTTTATGCCATCAATTACACTTAACAACAGAGACAGAAAGGAATACAGGAAGAAAATAACAGTTAACCAATATTTCATTTAGGTCTGTGAGATACTATGTAAATACCAAAGAGTAATTCACTTTCTGTTATATAGTCACTTTCAGAATAAGTGTATTATAAATTAACAGTGTGATGTCAAAATCTCCCACCATTATTGTGTGGGAGTCCAAATCTCTTTGTAAGTCAATAAAAACTTGTCTTATGTATCTAGGTGCTCCTGTATTAGGTACGTATGTATTTATAATCATTAACTTATGTTGTTACATTGATCCTTCTACCAGTATGTAATGTCCTTCTTTGTTTCTTTTAGTTTTTATTACTATTAAAGTCTATTTTATTGGAGACAAGAGTTACAACTCCTGCTTTTTTTTTCTCTCCATTTAATTAGTAAATCTTCCTTCATCCATTTATTTTAAGTCTTTGTGTATCGTTGCGAGTTGGATCTGGATACTATGTACCAATGAATTTTAACTTTTTATTCAATTTGCCTGTCTGTGACTTTGATTAGGGCATTGTATCCATTTAAGTTTAGAATTAATACTAATTTTTGTGAGCTCAATATTGTAATTTAATGCTAACTGGCTTTTTTGCCCATTAGTTGATGTAAATTCTTCATTATGGAGATACTCTTTACGTTTTGGTGAATTTTTGAGATAACTGTTACTGGTTGTTCCTTTTTGTTTATAGTGCTTCTTTCAGAAGATCTTGTAAAACAGGCCTGGTAGTGATGAAATCTCTGAGTGCTTGCTTGTTTGTGAAAGTGCTTGCTTGTTCTCTTTCTTTTAAAAAAAAATAAATAAATAAGTAAAAATAAAAATCTACATTTAAAAAAAGGGGAAAAAAAGGAAAAAAATATTTTTAATTGATATTCTGTACTTGGTTAAACACAGTCTTCATACCATCATTTAATTCTTAAGATGTAGTTGCCCTTAGGTCTTTGAACACAGTTATAATAACATATGATTTAAAATTATGTTTAATAAGTCAAATACCTGAGCTTTTGTAGTGATATTTCTTTTTCTGAGTATGGCTCACACTCCCTTTTTCTTTGCTTGTTCTACGAATTTCTGTTAAAACTGAAAATTTGGGCTCTCTAGATTCCTCCTGTCTGGGCAGGGTATCTCTGAAAAAAAGGCAGCAGCACCAGTCAGGGGCTTATAAATAAAACTCCCATCTCCCTGGGACCGAACACCTGGGGAAAGGGCTGTGGACTCAGCTTCAGGAGTCTAGAACGTTGCTGCCTGATGGCTCTGAAAAGAGCAGTGGACCTCCCAGCACAGCACTCAAGCTTTGCTAAGGGACAGACTGCCTCCTCAAGTGGGTCACTGACCCCCATGCCTCCTGACTGGGAGACACCACCCAGCAGGGTTCGACAGATACCTCATACAGGAGAGCTCCAGCTGGCATCTGGTGGGTGCACCGCTGGGAAAAAAATCTTCCAGAGGAAGAAACAGGCAGCAATCTTTGCTGTTCTGCAGCCTCCTCTGGTGAGACCAAGACAAACAGGGTCTGAAGTGGGCCTCCAGCAAACTCCAGCATACCCGTAGCAGAGGGACCTGTTAGAATAAAAACTATCAAAGAGAAAGTAATAGAATCAACATCAACAATAACAAGAAAACACACAGAAACCCCATCTGAAGGTGACCAACATCAAAGACCAAAGGTAGACAAATCCACGAAGACGAGGAAAACCCAGTGCCAAAGGCTGAGAATTTCAAAACCCAGAACATCTCTTCTCCTTCTAAAGCTCAAAACTCCTCATGAGCAAGGGAACAAAACTGGACAGAGAATGAGTTTGATGAATGGACAGAAGTAGGATTCAGAATGTGGGTAATAATTGCTGAAAAACACAGCATGAGAACTTTGTGAAGCATACACAAGTATCAATACCTGAATCAATCAAGTGGAAGAAAGGATATCCGAAATTAAAAAATCAACTTAATGAAATAAAGCATGAAGAAAAGATAAGAGAAAAAAGAAAAAAAAGAGGAATAAACAAAACCTCCAAGAAATATGGGACTATGTGAAAAGACCAAACCTACGTTTGACAGGTGTACCTGACAGGGAGAATGGAATCAAGTTGGAAAACACTCCTTAGGATATTATTCAGGAGAAATTCCCCAACCTAGCAAGACAGGCCAACATTCAAATTCAGGAAATACAGAGAACACCACAAAGATACTCGTTGAGAAAAGCAACCCCAAGACACATAATCATCAGATTCACCAAGGCTGAAATGAAGAAAAAAATGTTAAGGGCAGCCAGAGAGAAGGGTTAGGTTACCCACAAAGTGAAGCCCATCAGACTCACAGTGGATCTCTCAACAGAAACACTACCAGCCAGAAGACAGTGGGGCCAACATTCAACATTCTTAAAAAAAAGAATTTTCAACCCAGAATTTCATATCTGGCCAAACTAAGCTTCATAATCAAAGAAAAAATAAAATCCTTACAGACAAGCAAATGCTGGGAGATTTTGTCACCCCAAGGCCTGCTGTAGAAGAGCTCTTCAAGAAAGCACTAAATATGGAAAGGCTGGTACGAGCAACTGTAAAAACATATCAAGTTGTGAAGATCATCAACACTATCAAGAAACTGCATCAACTAACGGGTGAAATAACCAACTGGCATCATAATGGAAGGATCAAATTCACACATAACTATATTAACCTTAAATGTAAATGGGCCAAATGCCCCAAGAAGACACAGGTTGGCAAATTGGAAAAAGAGTCAAGATCCATCGGTGTGCTGTATTCAGGAGACACATCTCAGGTGCAAAGACACACAGAGGCTCAAAATAAAGGAATGGAGGAATATTTACCAAGCAAATGGAAAGAAAACCAAAGAAGAGGTGTCAATCCCAGTCTCTGATGGAAAAGGTTTTAAGCCAATAAGGATTAAAAACAAAACAAAGAAGGGGATTACATAATGGTAAAAGGATCAATGCAACAAGAAGAACTAAGTATTCTAGATATATAGGCACCCTATACAGGAACACCTAGATTCATAAAGCAACTTCTTTAATACTTACAAGGAGACTTGGACTCCCACACCATAATTGTGGGAGACTTTAACACCCTACTCTCAATATTAGACAGATCAAGACAGAAAATTAACAAGGATATTTAGGACTTGAACTCAGCTTTGGACAAAGCAGACCAAATAGACAACTACAGAGCTCTCCACCCCAAATTAATAGAATGTTTATTAGTCTCAGCATCACACCACACTTATTATAAAATTGACCACATATTTGGAAGTAAAACACTTCTCAGAAAATGCAAAATAACAAAAAATCGTAACAAACAGTCTCTCAGACAAAAGTGCAATCAAATTAGAACTCAGGATTAAGAAACTCACTCAAAATTGCACAACTACATGAAAACTGAGCAAACTGCTCCTGAATGGCTACTGGGTAAATAACAAAATTAAGGCAGAAATAAATAAGTTCTTTAAAACCAGTGAGAACAAACACAACGTGCCAGAATCTTTGGGACACAGCAAAAGCAGTGTTCAGAGAGAAATTTATAACACTAAAAACTCACAGAAGAAAGTGGGAAAGTTCTAAAATTGACACCCTAATATCACAATTAGAAGAACTAGGGAAGCAAATAAAAACAAATTCAAAAGCTAGCAAAAGACAAAAGATAAATAAGATTAAAGCAGAACCGAAGGAGACAGAGACACACACACAAAAAAAAACCCTTAAAAAATCAAGGAATTCATGTGATGGTTATTTGAAAAAAAATCAACAAAATAGATAGACTGCTAGCAAGACTAATAAAGTAGAAAAGAGAGAAGACTTAAATAGACACAGTAAAAAATGCTAAACAGAATTTCACCACTTATGCCACAGAAATACAAACTACCATCAGAGAATACTATAGACACCTCCATGCAAATAAACTAGGACATCTAGAAGAAATAGCTACATTCCTGGACACATACACCTGCTCAAGATTAAACCAGAAAGAAGCCAAATCCCTGAATAGACCAATAACAAGCTCTGAAATTGAGGCAGTAATTAATAGCTACCAACCAAAAAAAGTCCAGGACCAGATGGATTCACAGCCAAATTCTACCAGAGGTACAAAGAGGAGGTGGTACTATTTCTTCTGAAACTGTTCTGAACAATAGAAAAAGGGGAACTCCTCCCTAACTCGTTTTATGAGGCCAGCTTCATCCTGATACCAAAAGCTGGTAGAGACACACACAAAAAGGAAATTTCAGTCCAATATCCCTGATGAACACTGACCCAAAAATCCTCCATAAAATTCTGGCAAACTGAATCCAGCAGCACATCAAAAAGCTTATCCACCACGATCAAGTCAGCCTCATCTCTGGGATGCAAGGCTGGTTCAACATACACAAATAAATAAATTTAATCTGTCACATAAACAGAAACAATGACAAAAACCACATGATTATCTGAATAGATGCAGAAAATATATTTAATAAAATTCAACACCCCCTCATGCTAAAAACGCTCGATAAACTAGGTATTGATAAAACATATCTTAAAATAATAAGAGCTATTTATGACAAACCCACAGCCAACATCACAATGAATGAACAAAAGCTGGAAACATTTCCTTTGAAAAACGGCATAAGGCAAGAATACCCTCTCTCACCACTCCTATTCAACATAGTATTGGAAGTTCTGGCCAGGACAATTAGGCTAGAGAAAGTAATAAATTGTATTGAAATGGAAAGAGAGGAAGTCAAATTGTCTGTTTGCATATAACATGATTGAATATTTAGAAAACCCCATCATCCCAGCCCAATATTTTCTCATGCTGATAACCAACTTCAACAATGTCTCAGTAGACAAAATCAATGTGCAAAAATTATAAGCATTCCTATACATCAATAACAGACAAAAGAGGACCAAATAATGAATGAAATCCCATTCACAATTGCTGCAAAGAGAAGAAAATACCTAGGAATAAAACTTACAAAGGATGTCAAGGACTGCTTCAAGGAGAACAACAAACTGCTGCTCAAGGAAATAAGCGAGGACACAAACAAATGAAAAACATTCCATACTCATAGATAGGAAAAATCAATATCGTGAAAAAGGCCATAATGTCCAAAGTAATTTATAGATTCAATGGGATCCCCATCAAGCTATCATGGACTTTCTGACAGAATTAGAAAAAAACTGCTTTAAATTTCATGTGGAACCATAAAAGAGCACATTGAGACAAGACAATTTTAAACAAAAAGAACAAAGCTAAAGGCATCATGCTACCTGACATGAAAATATACTGCAGGGTTACAGCAACCAAAAAAGTATGGTACTGGTATCCAATTCAATATATAGACCAATGGAACCAAACAGAGGCCTCCGACATAACACCACACGTCTACAAACATTTGATCTTTGACAAACCTGACACAAACAACCAATGAGGGAAGGATTTACTATTTAATAAATTGGATTGAGAAAACTGGCTAGCCATATGCAGAAAACTGAAACTGGACCCCTTCCTTACACCTCATACAAAAATTAACTCAAGATGGATTAAAGACATAAAAATAAGCCCTAAAACCATAAAAACCCTGTAATAAAACCTAGGCAATACCATTCAGGATATAGGCATAGGCAAGGACTTCATGACTAAAACACCAAAAGCAATGGTAACAAAAGCAAAAATAGACAAATGGTATCTAATTTAATCAAAGAGCTTCTGCACAGCAGGAGAAATTATCATCAGAGTGAACAGGCAACCTACAGAACGAGAGAAAATTGTTGCAATCTATCCATCTTAAACAGGGCTAATATCTGGAATCTACAGAGAACTTAAACAAACTACAAGGGAAAAAAATCAAAAGGTGGGTGAAAAACATGAACAGACACTTTCCAAAAGAAGACATTTATGTGGTCAAGAAACATGTGAAAAAAAGCTCATCATCTCTGATCATTAGAGAAATGCAAATCAAAACCACAATAGGATACCGTCTCACGCCAGTTTGAATGGTGATCATTAAACGGTCAGAAAACAACAGCTGCTGAAGAAGATGTGGAGAAATGAAGTCGGTTTTACACTGTTGTTGGGAGTGTAAATTAGTTCAACCATTGTGGAAGATAGTGTGGTGATTCCTCAAGGATCTAGAACCAGAAATACCACTTGACTCAGCAATCCTGTTACAGGGTATGTATCCAAAGGATTATAAATCATTCTACTATAAAGACCCACGCTCACATATGTTTATTGCAGCAGTGTTCACAATAGCAAAGACATGGAACCAACCCAAATGTCCATCAAGGATAGACTGGATAAAGAAAATTGGCACATATACATCATGGAAAACTATGCAGCCATAAGAAACGACGAGTTCATGTATTTTGCAGGAACATAAATGAAGCCAGAAACAATTATTCTCAGCAAACTAATGCAAGAACAAAAACAGGAGAGAGATCCAAGATGGCCGATTAGTAACAGCTCAGGAAAGTAGCTCCCAGTGAAAGCGCAGAGAACGAGTGGACGCCACACTTTCCTACGAATTTTTGTTGCCCACAGACTGGGAGATTCCCGGCAGAGGAGCCACACGGGTCGCCAGCGTGACTCTTTTGGCCAGCGTGGCTGTTTTGCCAGCGCCCCAGCGCGGCGCTTCCCGGTGCGGAGTATACGGGACGGTCGGGCTCGGCTGGTCCCATCCCCACAAAGAAAACAGCAATTGGAAGCGCTGAAGACTGAGAGTTTCACAGCAAGCACAGCGAAGCCGGGAAGGTC
>PVKP010031761.1:7300-26744 GCA_004027715.1 Plecturocebus donacophilus | reverse complement strand
GGGAGGGGAGGGAAGGGAGGCGAGGGAAGGGAAGGGCAGGGAAGGGAAGGGAAAAGGAAAAGAGAGGAGAAAATGTTGACCACAACCCCAACCCAACAACAGCAAGGACTGCTACAGGTTGGTATCTGGCTGACATTCAAGCACAGCCGCAGGAGGGCCTATGCCCAAGGAATCAAGAGAACAGCAAGTGCATAGAGCCTCGGCCCTTAGAGCCACAGTCCCCAGAATGTCAGACAGAATGGGCCCTTGGAGCCCAGCCACCCTTCTTATCCTGCAAATGAGAACCGAGCCCAGAGAAAGGCAGGGACTGGCCCAGGGAGGCCACACAGGAGATGAGCCTCAGAGCACTGCATCTCTGGGTCCTGCCTAAGTAAGTGGAGGAGGCACCATTGAGGTGGAACTGAGAGAGGTGAGGAGTCCACAGTGCCTAATACAGATGCTACACGCTCCTGCCCCATCCCCACACCTCTCTCCCTCCCACCCTCCCTTCCTCCGCCTCCATCTCCGCATTAGCAATATATTTCCAGGACACTCTAATGAAGTACATCTTGAGTCTCCTTTTTATGGCTAATGAGGAGACAACAAGAATTTGACTAATACCAGTACAATTACTGGAGCAGTGAAGCGAGGGCCTCTGATTAGACGTGATAATTTGCAAGGCTGGGCTCTTCACATTAAGTTTGCAAACAGTTTAAAAATCACTTCCTCTATTTATCCAGCTAATCCCTGTTTAATGACTCCAGACCCAAGGAAAGAAAGGGGAAATGTCTCTTTAAAAATTAATAAATAAATAAATTAAAACACTAACAACCCAAACCTTATTTGCAGAGACAAGGGAGGTGGCGGCAATGCGGCTGACTGTCATCTTTTCAGGCGGACTCGGCCAGCACTGCACAGCTTGAAGGACTTTGCCATCCCCGAGCCACTGTCATCGGATTAGCTCCAGCCGCTACCCCTGCCTGGCTGCTCCTTCTCCTAATGGGGCTGCTTGTCCAGCATGGGGAGACAAGATCAGCTCCTTGCTGGTGGGGCTGATGGCGTGATTTGGGAAGTGCTGGAGGCGGTCATTGGTCTCCCAGTGCTGTTGAAAGAATGGACGAAGGTGAAATTCCGTGGTAGCAGAGGGTTCTTTATAATCTCATCACACAAAGTGTGGTCCCTGGGCCGGCAGCATGGGCTTCACCCAAGAGCTTGTCAGGGACGCAGAAACTCAGGCCCCACCCAGACCTGCTGATGTGGAATCCGCATTTTCCCAGGCTCCCCGGTTGACGCCTCTGTGCGCTGAGGTTTGAGATGCACTGCTTACATCATATCATTTTCCTGTGTCCCAGGGTGACCTGGAGACACATGGTGTTGTTGATTTCCATACTACTCATTTCACAGATCCATACTTGCTGCGATGTATTCCGCAGAGCCTTGTAGCAGAGATTATGCAAAAGAAGAGGACGTTTGGGATACTCTGGGCTAAACCAAATTAAAATTGTTTATGGCAGGTTTCACAGCATCTTTATAATACCAGTAAGCATTCCAATGTCTGCGAAGGGAGGTACTATCTGAGAGGTTTCCCAAAACCTGAGGAGGTGTCCCTCTTGGTGTGTGGGGACCATCACAGTCTACACGCGACCCACTGAGAACTAGTTTAGAAAGAGCTGCTATGGGCAGTGGCTGATTCCACCAGAAAAATGTAGCTCTCTCACTGCATTGGTTTCCTCTACCACAAAGGTACATCCAGGAAAAAAAACACTAAGGGCTCCAAGTGTCTGTCAAAAAAGAAACCTCTCTCCCATTACCTTCCTCCAGCACTCTTACCCTCAAGCAGAGAACCCCCACCAAGAATCAAATACCTAAAACATCGAAAGGAAAAGGATCCAGAGGTGGGAGGTTGGGGATATCACTGTCTTGCTCGTAATAATTCATGTTAGAGGTAAGGACATTCACACCATTTCTCTTCCACTTCTTGTTAAATATAAATGAAAGGGCCAAGAACTACTAAGGGGTGATATGTGAGGCCCAGGCTGTGCCAGGAGCTGCATGCTTAGCATCAAATCTGTGTGAGAGCCTAGAGGGAGGCGCCTTTATGAGGCCCATTTTGCAGATGAAGTCAACAAGTCCACCAAGGTTATACAGCTTATTCTAGCCAACCCAACTAAGCAAGTAGTAAAACTAGATTCAAACAAAGGCAGGCTGATTATGCCCCGCTCTGCCCCATGCAAGGTGTTAAGGGGCAGAAATTATTTTTAAATCCTAATTAACAAACATAAGCACCCACATACTCAAATATATGACCCCAGTTCCTAAACACTCTGATGGAAAATTTAGGTTTCTATACGTACACAAGTATACATGTGCATGTACATGAAAACATCAAGTGAAGTTTCTTTTACCTGCTGATACGGTTTCTGTGTCCCCACCCAAATCTCATCTTGGACTGTAGTTCCCATAATCCCCACTTGTCATGGGAGGGGCCTGGTGGGAGGTAATTGAATCATGGGGTCATGGGGCAGTTACTTCCATGCTGTTCTCGTGACAGTGAGTGAGTTATCATGAGATCTACAATTTTATAAGGGGCTTTTCCCCTTTTGCTCAGCACTTCTCTTTCCTGTCGTCATGTGAAGAAAGATGTGTTTGCTTCCCTGTCCAAAATGATTCTAAGTTTCCTGAGGCCTCCCCAGCCCTGTGGAACTGTGAGTCAATGAAACCTCTTCCCTTTATAAATGACCCAGCCTTAAGTATGTCTTTATTAGCAGCATGAGAACAGACCAATACACCTGCAAAACTTGGAAAGCACAGAATCAGGAACAGTTCCCAACAAGTACCAGCAAACAGCTCATTTCATCCTCACAATGTTCCTGAGAGTAAAACAGCAGGGATTCTTACCTCTCACTTCATGGGAGGAAAAACTGAGACCAAGGAAGGAAGTGATTTGTCCAAGATCTCATGCTCACCAAAGGTGGTCCAGCATGGGTGTAGTGCGGGTCTTAGGCTCTCCTAAGGCCTGAGGCCTCATTCAGACCACCAGCAGAGGTGACTGGCCCTCCTCAGAACTTCCATGCCTTTATGATCCAGGAGAATCTAAAGCCCAACCAGGACAGAGAAAACTTTAGAACCATAACTCGGGAAGAACGCAAGAGTCACCAGTAAGAGACCATGAAGCAAAGGCTGTGAGTGTATGTGTTTGAGCCTCGACTATCTCTCACATACACGCGCAGCCCTCGTGGTTTACACAGCCCAGGGTATTATCAGAGCTGCTGACTGCCAGGATCCTGCACACAAGCCACCCTGCTCCCCGCTGCTGGTGGAGACCAGCCTTAGCCAACTATTACCACCAAAACAGGGGTCTGAGGCCCATAGGCAAGGGTTGAGTGGAGCTAAGAGAGGGTCATCCTGAAAGAAGGTCAGAGGAAGCTGAGGATGAGAGGAGCACAAAGCGAGGATGTGGGAAAAGATCAGACACTGCGAGGTGCGGAGGTGCCGGGCAGGGCAAGCTGGGGCTGGGTAGGTGCTCAGACTACCGGTCCAGAGACCTGGAATCTCGTCCTGTTCGTCTGCAGGTGCACCATGTGACCGTGCCCTCTCTCTCCTCTGCCTCAGTGTGTCCATCTGTAAAATGAACCTGCTCAATCATTTACTGATGATCTTCTGTGAGAAAGCCTAGAATGTGTGCTTGAAGCCCTCTGGCCAGGCATTCAGGGAAGGGAGGGAGCACCTTGGGGAGCCCCCACTCACCCGTGGGAGATCTCAGGTATCAGGCCTGATGGGAAATGATTCTTACTTTTGGCAAGCTGCCCATGTGCAGCTGTGTGACCTAGATCAAGTCACTGCCCTTTTCTGGGATTGGGAGCTTCATCCAGCTCCTAAAAGCATAGGCCTAAGTGTATCTTCCCCAGAAGTGTGACATATGAGGAGGAAGGATTTTAAGCCCTCTGTATCTTCCCCAGAAGTGTGACATATGAGGAGGAAGGATTTTAGCCTAGATTGACCTGGGTTCAAATGCCTGACTTCATTGATTTCTCAATTCTTTGGTTTTCTCCCCTGCAAAACGTGACTAGTAATGCTGGCCACATGGGAAGGACAGAAAGTGCCCATTAGACCATGGGAAGGAACTGGAATATAGTAGGATCATCCAGAAGGAGAAAAGAACCTTGCACCTTTGGTTCCTACCAAGACATATACAGAAAGCCCTGGCTGGGGAAACAGCATGGTATTTGCAGGTGTCTGGGTTTATAATCTCAAATACCAGAAATAACTATGGCACACCCTAGCCAACAGAGTGCCACAGAGATTGCTGGGTTGTCTGTGTGGAGGAATCTCTGGGTAATAACATTCAGTGGGAAAAAGCAAGGTGCAGAGCAATGCATGTAGAAAACTTCCTTTGGGGTAAGAAATGAAGGAGATCCAAATGTAGGTGTATAACTTTCTCTATCTGCCAAGAGAAACTGGATGAATAAACAAAAAACAGGAGGGAAACATGTACTCGCAGGGGTGAGGGGCATGGCTTGGAGGTAAGTACACTTTGTCATTCAGTAATCACTTCTGAGTCACATTCAAAAATCATCAAAAATAAAATGAAACAAAACAAAGCTCAAACTGCCTTCCCGTGGGCAGCCAGTGTGGGGAACTGGAGTGAGCCATTTGGCTTCTCTAGTCCAGATGGACAGTCAGACAGATAGATAAACAGCTTAGAGGCCAAAGTCCCAAAGGGGCTGAGGAATGGGCCTACCAGGCAGCCAGAGCCACCCCCAACCTCACACCCCAGCAAACAGCCCTGAACCGGCTCACCCAGACCCCTGCTGGCAGGGAGTGCTCCACTCCCGATTCTTCCTGGAATGAAGGCTTTCTCTAAGCTCATTGCAAAACATCCTGGCTGGACTCCAGAAGCTCCCCCTGGAGAGAGGTAACCCGCCTCCTAAGGACACCCTGGCCCGGTGCAAGGCCTGCAGCACGAGAAGGCAGAACAGGCCAGGCTGTCGCTGCTTCCAGCCGGCCTGGGCCCACTGTGCAGCTGGGTGCTGACTAGATGCCACACCTGGGCTAGGCCAGTCACCAGATAAGGGCAATGGTGGGTGTCAGGGAGTCTCCCCACACCTCACCCCTTACCCACCCCTTTAGGTGTCCCCACCCAAGACCCTACTCTGAACAGCTTTGGGGGCTGTGCAGGGCATGCTGAGGGAGAGATGAGAAGGGAGCCCCCATGGTAAGGTCTCAGCAGCCTTCAGCCCAAGTACCCAAGAATACAGGAAGCAGCAAGGTGCACTGGCAGAGCCCGGAGTGGTGGCAGGGCCCAAAGCTGCCACACAATGGTCACTTAGGCAGGTCCTCCTCTCTGGATGTCAGTTCCTCCATCTGTATTAGAAAGGGATTTTTTTTAGCATAGAACTCTATTTTCAAAAGTCGTCTTACTTAGAACTTGGCATGTGGGCAAAACCAGTACTCACTCTTCTGGAGCAGGTGGGGTGGCAAGCCAAGCCTCACCCCAGTGCCCACCCCTGGCCTGTGAGCAGCCCCTGGGCACTTCCTTGGACCCCCTGGCTTTCCTCCAAATCCCCAGTCCTGCTTTTTGTTAGACTCCAGGTGGTCCTGAGGACCCTGGTTCCCGCTCATGCCCCCCACACACTGATTCACTGCTTTGCCAGTGCCTTTCCAATCTTGGCCTTTCTGAGCTCCACACCTGAGTGCTCACTGCCCACTGGACTCCTCCCCTAGAAGGCTTCAGGCATCTCACACGTGGCCTGCCCAAGTGTACAAACACTTCTCCCCTCACAAGCCAGCTCCTACCCTCAGGTTCCCATCTCTAGATGAGGGACCCCAGCCACTGTGGCATCCAAACCAGAAACTCTGGTCATCTCTTCCTCACACCTGCCTTCATCCAAATGTGTGCTGTCATCAGATGCTTTCAGATCAGCCCTTCCTCTTCATCTCAGCTCCATTGTTCTGGTTAGGGCTCACCATCATCACCGCCATCTCCATCATCATCACCACTATCTTACTGTCCCATAACCATCATCATCCCCACCACCACCATCACCATCATCATCACAACCATTCTCACCACCATCCCACGGTCATTATAACTATCATCATCACCACCATCTTATCATCACAACATAACCATCATCATCCCCACCACCACCATCATCATCATCATCATTCCTTCCATCCTACCACCATCCCACAGTCATTATAACTATCATCATCACCATTACCATCACCACAACCACCTTACCGTCCCATAACCATCGTCATCCCTATCACCACCATCATCATTCCTTCCATCCTCACCACCATCCCACAGTCATTATAACTATCATTATCACCATCATCACCTTACCGTCCCATAACCATCGTCATCCCCACCACCACCACCATCATCATAAACATCCTCACCACCATCCCACGGTCATTATAACTATCATCGTCACCATCACCATCACGACCTTACCGTCCCATAACCGTCATCATCCCCACCACCACCACTATCATCATAACCATCCTCACCACCATCCCACGGTCATTATAACTATCATCATCACCATCACCATCACCACCTTACCGTCCCATAACCATCATCATCCCCACCACCACCATCATCATCATAACCATCCTCACCATGATCCCACGGTCATTATAACTATCATTATCATCACCATCATCACCATCATCACCATCGCCACCATCATTATAATTATCACCACCACCGTCTTACCATCACATAACTGCCCTCATCACCACTATTACCATCATCGTTCCCACCAAAACCGTCAACATCATTATCACCATCATCCTTACCACCATCTCACCGTCATTAGAACTATCATTGTCACCATCACCATTATTATCATCATTATCACCACCACCACCACCATTTTAGCATCACATGGCCATCACCATCGTCATCGTCATCACCACCATCTTCACCACCATCACTGTCTTCATCCATGTTATTAAACCTGCCTCTTCCCAGGTCTCCCATCCTCTGTACAAGCCCTTGCTCACCAACCTTCTACCTGACATAGTTTTTGTTCCTGAATCACAGACACGTTCATGGTCATTATGGTTTATAACTTCCTTCTCCCCTCAGAGCAAAGGTTAAATACTTTAGCATTTGGTCATTTGCAATCTGATTCCAACCTACTGCTCCAACCTCATCCCACCAAGCCTCACTCTCATCCCAACAACACAGGGCTCAGCCCCACCCAGCACCTTCATGAACATATCACATATCACATCTTTTCCCCTTCTCAGTACATGCTCTTCTCTCAGTTTCCATCCTCTTCTCTGACTCCTGAATCCTACTAATCCCCCAAGGCCCAGATCCTCTCAGAAGAAAGGTCAGTCTCCCCACCCGGGATCCTGAGCTTTTGCCCTAATCCTCACCCAAGTATCTAGTCACATGAATGCTTCCAATAATCTTATGATTGCAAGAACACCCCTCTCGCCATTAGTCCCATACTAGGGCTGGTCTGGCACAGGGCAGGAGCCTAAAGAGAGTCTGAGGGGTAGCTGGCAAGAACAGAGGTAGGGGAAATGAAGAAGGATTCCTTTTAATTGTGTAATACCAACCTGAGTATCCTTCAACTGGAGCCGTGCCTGCATCCAAATTAGCCATTCCCCTGTACCAAACTCAGAGGATAGAAGCACAGAGCCCAGGCTGTGGAAAAAGGAGACCTATCTCTCCTGGTTCCTCCTCAAACACAGCCACTCTTACTTGGCCCTCCAAAGTTGTGCTGCAAGAGACAGCAGAGAAGTCACAGCACCCAGAAGCTTAAGTCATGGTGCTGCCTCCCAGCGCCTGAGCTCCCCACATTTGGTGCCATGTTCAGACTGTTTCGATGGTGGGTGAATCCATTCACTCACTCACAAACATTTACTGTGCCCCTACTAAGTGCCGGGCTCTGTATGAGGGAGAGGAATTCAGCAGATGTTGACTTGGGCTCACTCTGCTTTTTGAGTTGGATTTGGGGCTGAAGATTAATGTCATCATTTCCCCCTAGACCTCTCGTCCACTCTGCTCTAAGAATTCGCTATACCCAGTACCTCCATGTTTCACTCCTCAGGAAAGGCATCCCTTCTTGATGAAACAGACCCTTGGAGCAGGCCACCGTTCTCAGCATTCTCGTCAGAAGACCAGCATTTGCACCCTGGCTCTAGAAAGCATCACCCTGTGGCCTGACCTTGGGCAGGAGACGTGCCCTCTGTACTCCCTGTTAAAGAGATATGCCCTCTTCCCAAAAGCCAAAAGAGTAGTTTAGCTCCTACACTCCTACAGCCAAGGGGTCCAGCTCCCTCCAGCCAGGACCACTGTTGGATACCACAGCTTGGTGGGGGGCTGGAACCTTAACAAGAATAGGCAGGAAAGAACAGCACATCCCTGCAGCCCTGGCTGCAATGATCTGACCACCACTTGGGCAGGGAGCGTCTCCAGCACGGAAGAAGAGGGGCGCTGTGACTTTCACCTGCCCTACTCCCATTCCACTCTCATGATCTTAGCATAGAGTGCCAGCCAGCCCATTGCAACTTGATGTGGATGCTTCACTCAGCAGAGGCCTCCCTTTATAAATAAAAGAATTCTTCTCTCCAGAACTTCAGGGCCCAGACAGCAGCCAGGTAGCTGGAACCTAAAGTCCAGGTAGGTCTTGAGGCCTAGAGTCCAGCCCTTTCTAAACATGATACTGCCATTCAGGGTCACCAAGGGTCCCAGCCTTTTTTGGACCAAATATGGTGAAGAGACACCAAGTCAAGGGATTTGGGGACAGGTGGACAAAGGCCACCCGCACAGAAAACAGGAACTGGAATGACAGGTAAATTGAATCTTAAAACAATCAGAGCAGAATGGGGAAAAGGCCAGGACTGCCCTCATTTAAGGAGACAGAGCATGAAACCAGGCTGCCTGGAAATCTGAATGTCATGTCAGCCTCACAGGGCCCTGGTAGCACCTATTTGGCAGAGGAGAAACAGGCGGAGGAGAGAAGCTTAGTGAAGGCCCTTGGCTGGTGCGATCCAGGGGTTGGAACGCTCCAGAAACATTCGGCTCTCAGGCTCACCTCTGAGGGCCAGAGCCTGCCTCTTCACTTCAAAGCATGAGGCTCCTCCTTGAGCTTCACTGGAGGTCAGGATTGGGGCATGTCCACAGCAGCCATGGCAGGCCCAGGGACAGGATAGGACTCTCTCCCCAGGAGGTTGGCCTGGAAGCCCGGCTCCCTGCTCTGAGCACGCTGAGCAGGAGGGGTGGAGGGCCAGAGGCTACAGATGCCCCAAGCAGCCACAGGGCCAAACTCTCAGTCTGGGTCCCTATCCTATGCCCACCCACTAGGCTCCACTCTGACCCTGCTCCAGCCCCTCCCCTCACCCTCCCCACCTCCGTTCACTCACTCTTCCGTCCCCCCTCTTTTTTTTTTTAGACAGAGTCACCCAGGCTGGAGAGCAGTGACATGATCTCAGCTCACTGCAGCCTCTACTTCCTGTGTTCAAGCGAGTCTCATGCCTCAGCCTCCTGAGTAGCTGGGATTACAGGCATGCATCACCATGCCTGGCTAATTTTTTTTTTATGTGTTTTTAGTAGAGACAGGGTTTCACCACGTTGAACAGGCTAGTCTTGAACTCCTGACCTCTGGTGATCCACTCGTCTCGGCCTCCCAAAGTGCCGGGATGATAGGCGTGAGCCGCCGCATCCGGTCCACCCCCTTTCCTTTTCTATCACTTCTTGATTTCCGCAATTCTCCCTGTCCCCTTTCCTCTCCCAGAATCTCCTCTGTGCTCCCGGTGTTTCTCACTCAGCTTCCCTCTCCCTCTTTCCCTGTGTGTCTAGCTGTCGGGCTCATCGCCTGTCTCTGTCTGTCTTCCTCCCTGAAGGGCGCTTTCTCTGTGTCTGTCTCTCTGCTTTCCTCTCTGTCTCTGTCTCTGTCTCTCATCTCTCCCACCACCTCTGTCTCTGTGTGCAGGGTGTGTGGTGTCAGGGCTTCCCTTCTGTGTATGTTGCTCAGGACTTTGTCTTTCTGTGTCTTGCTCTGTCTCTCTCTCACCCCCCATGTTGGGTGTGTATGTGTTTATGTGTGTGTGTGTGCATGTGTGTGCGTGTGTGTTTATGTGCCTGTGCGTATATGTATGTCTGTGTTTATGTGTTTGTGTGTATGTTTTTAATGTGTGTGTGTCTTTATGTGCATGTGCGTATGTATGTGTTTATGTGCGTTTATGTGTGTTTATATGTGTATATGTTTATGTGTTTGTGTGTGTATGTGTTTATGTGTGTGTATGTGTCTGTGAATGTGTGTGCATGTGTGCATGTGTTTGTGTGTGTTTATGTGTGTGTTTGTGTATGTGTTTGTGTGTATGTATGTGCATGTGCATATGTATGTGCTTATGTGTTTGTGTGTGTTTTTGTGTGTTTATGTGCATGTGCATATGTATGTGTTTATGTGTGTATGTGTTTATGTGTTTGTGTGTGTATGTGTTTATATGTGTGTACATGTGTCTGTGAATGTGTGTGCATGTGTGTATGTGTTTGTGTGTGTTTATGTGTATGTGTTTGTGTATGTGTATGTATGTGCATGTGTGTATGTGTATATGCATTTATGTGTTTGTGTGTGTTTATGTGTTTGTGTATGTTTATGTGTGTCTGTGAATGTGTGTGCATGTGTGTATGTGCTTGTGTGTGTGTTTATGTGTGTGTGTATGTGTCTGTGTGTATGTGTTTGTGTATGTGTACATGTGCATGTGTGTATGTGTGCATGTGCATGTGTTTTGTGTGTGTGTGTGTGCACATGCATATGTGTAGTTCCCTCTCCCCATCTTGCCCGTTTCTCTCTCCTACCTACAGTTCCTGCTCCCGTCTCTCCACTCAGCCCTCACGCAGGCCAGTCCCCCGTGGTGCAAGACACCCGGGCAGGCAGCCTGGGAATGAGCCACCCCACTTCTCCTTCCAATGTATGTTTTTGTTCACATGCGGGTGTTTGTTTACCTCTCACTCAGTGTTGCAGTTGAGAGCTCACTTCCACGTTTATTACCTCATTTGCTCTTGACAGTGACTCTGTGAAGGAGGCGGGGGGTAAAGGCAGGAGCTATCACTTCTGTCTGGATGCATGGAGAAAGAGAGGCTCAGAGAGTTCAAGAGACCATCTAAGGTCACACAGCTGTCAGGGCCATCTTCCCAACAGAAGCATCAGCAAGTATTGATTAGGGCATCTGTGTACTGTGTGTTCAAGCCTCACACGGTGCCAGGGCACTGCTTGGCCACCTCCTTATGTGGCTACAGTGATCTGCCTGAACCCCAAACTTCTCTGGGCTTACTCTGACCCAGATTTTTTCAGATCAGCCAAGCTGCCTCCAGGAGGGACAGTACCGCAGTCTTAGGCTGTGCCGATAACCTGAGGCATGGTGATTCCTGGAAGTGAGTCCCTGGGGGGCGTAGCCTGGTCCTGTGGAGTGGCACGGGGCCGGAGGTCCCAGGCGGTGCTGATGAGTGCCCCAAGCCCTCAGCACAGAGCAACCCACAACAGAGTGCAATGAGGATCCTTTGTCCTGGGCCTGGAGTGCAGTCAGCTGCCCTGCAGTCTGGGAGGGATCGGCCCAGTCACTGAAGAGGTGGTACTTCTGAGCACGGAGCTGCACCTGCTGGGTAGCTCCTCAGGCATCCCACAGCCACCTCCAACATCTCATATCCCACCCAAGCTCAGCGTCTCCTTCCACCACCCACTTCTGACCTGCTTTCCCTCCTGGATGTCTCTGAGAAAACAGAGACCACCACCCATCAACACCCCTGTCAGCAACCTGGAGTCATCAGTGACTTTCAAAAAACCTTCACCCCTAAACCTTGGCCAGGTTCTAGACCAAGTCCCAGGAAAGCCACCTCCAATGGGCCTTACTTTCTGAGCATCTTGACATCAGGGAGCTTACTCTCCTGCCTATGTTCTCATGCTCACCAAGTGATCTTCTCATTATAATTTTACTTCTTTTTAGAATCATCTCCCCTAAGAGAATCCACTGAGTAGGGTGACGAGGCTATTCCACTCAACATGACTCATCACTCTCTTTGTAAATGTACTCTTTGGTATTATCTACCAAAAAATAAAATAGACGATAATAAAATGTCCGAACTTGATGGAGAAATCTGAGGACATTCACTCAACAACAACAATAAAACATAATGATGTCCAAGAAGAGACGAGTGTGTGTGACTATATAGCCTTTCCACTCCTGGACAGCTATAATGAAAGAAGGGGTATATTCCTTTTTGCAGCCTTAAGACCCACACAGAGACAGATTTAAACCAAAGTATTACTTTTTTAAACAGCAGGTAGTGAGCTGCCTGTCACTAGAGGCATGTAAAACTAAGCTTAGCACATTCCTTGGCAGGAATGTCGCAGAGAGGTGTCATTCCTGAACCTTCCCTCTTTTTCTACTGCTAACACATTCACTTAACCACAAAGCTTAAATGACTCTTAAATCTACCTGTCCCCTTCCCTCCACACAGCCACCACCATGGGCCAACCTGCATCCCCTCCTGCCTGTTGACAACAGCGGCTCTGAGATGCGCCCCGGCATCCAGCCTTGCCCCCTGCTTCTCACTGTTTCCGACACAGAAGCCAGAACGATGCTCTGGAGGCAGGAATGAGTTCACTCTGCTCACCTGCCGCAAACCCTCACCAGCCCTCCACAGCCCCCAAGTAAAGTCTCAACTCCATAGTGTGACTACCAAGACCCATCTTCCCCGGTGCTGACACCCTCTCCGGGGTACCTTCACCACCCACACCCGCACACGTGATGCCCAGCCAGGGGAAACGCCTGCTGCTGCCCCTTCCCCTTCTCCTGCTTCTCTCCTTCTCCTCCTCCCTCTTCTCCTCCTTCTTCTTCTTTTTCTCCCTCCTCCCCTTCCTCTTTCTCCTCCTCCTCCGCTTCACTTATCTCTCTCTGACCACTCCTGCTCCAATTCTCTGGCCTCAAAGACACCGCCCTATTGACCTGGGAAACCACCTCCCTGCCATGCTTGCCTGGCTGACTCTTATTTGTCCATTCCATTCAAGCTCCCACCTCCCTGCCGTAAAGCCCTCCCGGGCACCCCATGCACACCCAGCCTGGGGAGGCTCCTGCCCACAGCCCACTTCATGCTGCATCACGAGTGGCTAGTGCCTTCCCCCAGAGAATAAGAAACAGAGGTCAGGGACTGTCCTGGCTTCAACACAGCAGGTCCCCTGCACTGGCCACACTGGACAGGATCAGGAAAGGCTGGTTGAAGGCAGGGAAGAGGAAAGAAAGCTGCTCCATGCAGGCGGGGATACAAGCCAGGGTGCTGGCCGCCCTTGGGGTCCTGCCCAACCTAGCTTCCTAGGACTCAGTTCTGACTGTGAGGAGGGAGAGGAGAGCGTATCAGACAAGACTGCCCCCCCTAGCCCCCACCATACGTTTCTGCTTTATTACTTGCACTGCCAGCTTCCCAGGGAGCACAACCGCACCACGTGCCAGAGGCCAGGCCAGGAGTGGAGCAAGCGGGGACCAGCAGCCATGGGTCCTGCAGGCCTCCGTGCTCCCGGGGCTTCTCATGCTAGTTCAAGGCACAGTCCCCACACACACAGCTGCGCTGCTCCTGAGCACCGCGGCCTCCCTGCCCCATTTGGAATTCATTCCGGCAAGAGCTGCATTGAGCACCAGATCTGTCAAACGCTAGCACGGAAGTTTCAAGGTCTCACATGGATGCTGGATCTGGTTCCCAGGAACCAAGAACACAGAAATGGCTCTCCTTGCTCTCCTTGTGCCTGCCAGAGGCAGCCATGCAGGACTGAGAGGAAGGCAAGGGTGGGACAGGCAGGCCCCCCGGACCACAGCTCCCTACCTGGTTCCCAGGCCTTGAGCCTTGCAGCAGGAGTGAAACAAAAGCCAGTCCTCCCTTCTCAGTCCCAGTACACTCCGCTACTTCCACCTCCACTAGTTAATGCTTACGATGCACCAGAACCAGTTTGAAGCGTCTTAGACACATCGTTTATTCAATCTGCACAGCAACCCTGAGCAGTGGGCACTAGTGTTGCCTTTGTTTGACAGAGGAGAACACTGAGGCATGGAGAGATTTGGAAACGGACCCAGAGTCCCACAGATATACATATAAGTCCAGGGTTCAAACGCTGCTTCCAGAATATCCCGCTGAGCGCCTTAGCCAGACATAAAGGCTGCAACCAGTGTTGTCCTTCAAACTGGGGCAATGAGTTGCAATTGTGCTGTGGCAGGGAACAGCTTTTTCTGCAACTTACTGTGGAATCATCACCTTCCCATGTGCTGAGAAACTAGAAAAATATTTCAGACATGGGTGGTTGAAGCCAACAGCCCAGTAGATGCCACGGAAAGCATTCGAGGGCCCTCATTCTTCAGGAGGAAAGATTAGAAGGAGGCTGTCACAGTGACAAGGGAAGAAGGCGGTGGGTCTGGGTCTAGCCTAAGCTCTGTCTCACTTGGGTTCATGGCCCACTGAGCCTCAGTTTCTTCTCTTGGAAATTGGGAGGATAAACCGGTCCCATAGTGGAAAAAGAAAGGATTAAGAGAGAAGGAGAAAGGTTTTTTTGAGAGACAGAAAAAGCATAAAAAGGACTTGACCCAGGGCCTGACACATAGTAGGCCTTCAGTAATGGCGCTTAGGTCTGGATATAAAAGCTAAGCAAACATCCCCCCCAGAAGAGCTGGAGGCTTCAGAGACGACAAGAGGAGCTGACAGGCCAGCCAGAGGGAAAGGGCAGCTCGGGGACCATAGAAAATGTGTACGCCTTGCAAGGGGAGGGGACAAGCCCTGAGGGACAAAGGCCAGTGTGGCTGCGAGCCCACAGGTCCCCTCTTGGCTCTAAGCCACCTTCGAAGAGTCTTACTGACGAGAACCCATTCAGCCGGGCGGTTTTATCTTGTGACAGCTGGGGGAAGGGGGCTCCAGCTTCGTTATCCTCCACCCCACTTTGGAGTCACAAAGAAAATGCAATTTATCTGGATTGTAAATCAGGGTCTGCGGACCGGGGAAGGGAGCAGCCTGAATCACAATTCCCAAGGAACATTTTACAAAATTCCACAGAGAGAAAGTCATTTTCTGCAGCCACGGACAGTCAACCTACAGAAGAAGGAGGCGTCCAGAGCTGAAAGTGACTGTTGCAAATATAAAATGCCCCCGAATATGGAGCAAATGAGGAAACTGGGACCACAGAGGGGAGAATGGCCTTGCCAGGGTCCCTCGGTGACGTGGTGGCAGAGTTGGGCTTAAGTCTGAGGCTCCAAGTTCAGTGTTGCTTCCTCTCACCTGTGCCAGGCAGAAATAAATTCAAGGGTAAGAACCCTACAGCGAAACTCAAGAAGCAAGACTGTGAAGTAAGGGAATCCCAGGGCCCCCTTCCCAAAGCTAGGAGCCATGGGCGCAACAAGAAGAAGACGTATCCAGACAGTCCTCTGAGCCCCTGAGGAATCAAAGCCATCACCACCTCAGATTTGCTGGCCATTAGAGACTCTGCTCAGTGCAGAGAAATAAAGTGGACATCAATTCCCTGATTCAACCCTGCTTCCACCCCTACCGTGAATAGGGCTGAGCCTAGAGCTTACCAATGCAAGCCTCGGTTTCCACATCTGATAAAGGAAGAGGAGGGGTTTTGCTTTGGAAAGTTGCTGGGAAGATTCATGGAATAACTTGCACCAAAGTGCATCCGTGCTTGGAACCTGGTGGATTCTCAGCCCAGCCTTGGGGAAGACAACAGATCCCTAGTCAGTGGTTGTGAAATGCCACGTAGAGACTGGAAAATTCTAATGAGTGCCTGGGCAGGGTGTGGTGTCTGGACCTGGCATCTGCCAAGGCCTGACTGGGCTTTTCTCCTGAAGGTCCACATGTGTCAGGGATAGATGTGACCTCTCCAAGAAGAAAGAGCAGGGCAGTGGAGGGCAGTGTAGCAGGAGGCAGGACACAGTCACCTGTCTAGCCCCAGGTCTCATCCAGCACGCCCACCTGGGAGAGCTGCTGTCCCACCCTGGGATCACATTTCCTCACTGCACATCAGATCTTTTCCTCTCATCCTTTTAAAGTGCTGTTGATGCTCTCACATCGCTGCTCCTTCTTGAGCCTCAGTTTCCTCCTCTGTGAGATGGGGATGGCATTGCCTTCCACTCGGTGCAGTTCTGGTCCCAGTGTGCTGTCCAGATTTGCTGAGGGACCATGGCACTGGCAGCATGTGTCTTATTAGAGGTCCCTTTCTTTCTAGATGCCATTCTTAAATATTTCCTCAAAGCTACAGGCAGAGATGTGAGTCACACAACATGAGCCTGCAAAGGAACTGAGGCATCCTCAAGCCACTATACCCCAGTCAGCCCTGCTCCCCTGGGGCAGGTGCCAGTGGAGCAGACAGAGAATGACACAGAGTGACCAGTGCTGTGAGGACGAAGACAATGCACCATGTAGTGCAAAAAGTGAGCAGAAATGGCCTGCAAGTCCCATCCGGGAGGGGCAGGAAGGCCCACCCAAGACCCCACTGCCAACTCAAGGCGTTGGTGCCAGGCAGTCAATGTCAGCCCACACTCTTCCTGAATGCCAGACCCGTCCTCTTACTCCCAGTGGGCATCTCCTTCCACCAGTGCCACAGATGCCTGCAGCCCAGCCCAGCCTCTTACCCTCCATCTCTGCCTTCTCCACCTCAGGGGTGACTCTCCCCGCCACACACCCAGAAATTTGGCTTCCTCTCCTGCCTTATACCACGCCTCACTGATCTGGCCCCTATTTGGGGTCCACCTGTTTTCCTAAATTCTCTTTATCCCTCCTTCTTCACGCCCACCTAAACCCTCATTTAGTTCTCCTTATACACTGGCCTGTTTCCTCCCTAGACTGGGGATTCCTCAAGAGAGGACACTTGCTTTCTCAGCAGCACATCCCAAAGCCCAGAATATTGGTGCCTGGTAGGTGCTGCTTAAATATTTCTTAAATAGACTAGATTAAGAAGTCTTCACAATGGAGGAGACATCTGGGGGGTGCGTCTGCAAGCCTGAGTAGAAGTTAGTCCAGGGCCGGGCACGCTGGCTCGCACCTGTAATCCCAGCACTTTGGGAGGGTGAGGAGGGTGGATCACCTGAGGTCAAAAGTTTGAGACCAGCCTGGGCAACATGGGGAAACCCCATCTGTACTAAAAATGCAAAAATTAGCTGGGCATGGTGGTGGGCTCCTCTAATCCCAGCTCCCCGGAGGCTGAGGTGGAAGAATTGCTCAAACCCGGCAGGCGGAGGCTGCAGTGAGCCAAGATCAAGCCACTGCACTCCAGCCTGGGCAACAGAGTGAGATCCTCTCTCAAAAAAATAATAATAATTGAAGAAGAAGAAGTGAGTCTAGTGGACCCAGAGGAATAGAGTGTGGAAGTGGCACTCCTGCTCATTTCACAGGCGGAGAGACCAGTGGGGCAAAGCCTGGGAGGTGTGGCAGAATGAGAAAGTGGTGAGGCCAGGGCAGGGCATGCTGGAGAGGCACTCGAGCCAGATCCTAAAGGGCCTTCAATGCCACACTGAATAATGTGGTTTGAGGGAGGCTGACTTTATTTACTTTTCTTTTAGATTTGTCTTTCAGGCAACGAGCACTCTGACGGCACTTGAGGAAGACAAATCGTGAGACCAGCCCAACACTTGGCTCGGAAAGCCTTGCCCCGGCCTCTCATGAGATCAGATTTCTCTGCTTTGGGCCAAACTCTTTAAAGCACTTTGGCATTGGGTGAAAGATTGTCGGGGCCAAAGGGCTGGCAGGGGCATGTTGGACGGTGCCCAGGGTCATGCTGGTACTTTACTCAGCTCCTGCTCTTACTCCCCAACCTGGTGGCTCCTTTGGAACAAGGATATGGACCAGAGGTGGCCAACTTGGGTATAGGATGGGTTGGAGGCCAGGGAGACCACCCTATAGAAGACATCTGTCACTACAGCTGTGGGTTGGGGGCCACAGGAGTGGGAATGCTCCATTGTTGAGGATGTTTGAAATGGGCCCCTGCTGGAGCAGGCTTCCTGTGCTGGGACCCCACCTCCAGGATGTCAGGGCAGCCCCACCCGTCCTGCTTCCTGGTGGATGGAACTCCTTCTGGATGCTCAGTAGCCAGGGATTCTCCACTGAATCACTTGGAATGGAAGCACATACAATTGGGACAGGACATCCGGGCCATGCCAGTGGCCTCAGCATCATCACTTTTTCTCCTCCTTCCTCCTCCACTGCCCTAGCTGGACTTGCCTGCAACACACACACATAGCAAGGGCCTCCCCTGCAGTCTTGGGCCCACAGTGGCTACACACTACATATAGTCTTTTATTTGGAAATTATTTGAGTTACTTGTTAATGCATACTCATACTCCTCCTTGAAGGTACAGTGACAGTATCATCTCTCCCAGGAATTCTCCTGGATTCCCCCAGGCTGTGGGGTGCCCCTTCTCTGTGCGCCATCCACTCCTGCTTCTGCTCCCCACTTCCCTCTTTCAAAGCACCTGCACTCTGCTTTGAAAAAACAGAAAGGCAACGCTGGCTGTGTCCTCACTAGACTGAGTTTCTTCAAAGTGTGCCTCATCTGTGGGAGTGTCCTAAGCCTGGGGCCAGCCAGGGGCTCAGTCATGTTCACAAGCCCAGCCAAAGGAAGGTGAGAAGGGTGGCCAGGAAAAGAGGAGTAAGCAGAGGGGTAGGCTTGCATGGAGAAGGGGGTCCAGGTCCGGAGCACTCACATTTGCTTACACATCGGAACGCCTGGAGGTGCATCGAAGCTCAGAGCAAGGCCCACCTCATGCTCCTGATTCAACAGGTCTGTGCAGGGGCCCAGGGCCAGGTGTCTCCAACAGGTGCTGGGTGATGTTGATGCCGCTGGTCCCGGGACCATACCTTGAAAACCCATCTGGTCTGAATGATGGTGAGGCCAAGAGTAAGAAGAGGATGCAGAAACCAGAAAGTGGAGAGGGCTGGAGCCACGCGGTGCAGGGCATTAAATGGTGGCTCAGAGGACTCACAGCCTCGAGGAGGGACAGTGTCCAAAGGCTGGGAGATGGAGACACCGGCAGCCCTGGGTGTGAGGCCCCACCCTGCCCTGACTCTCTTCCCCACATCAGCTCCCTCCCTGGGTGCCGAAGTCCCCTCCTATGTGAAAGGCACACAATCTCCATGCCCAGCCCACCTCCTCGAGAGGCAGGTGTGCCTCGCAGGGAGAACGGCCACCAGAGAGTTTTGCAGGCTGGAAGGCTCTCAGCAGATGTGTGAGAGTGATTATTATAATCTCCCCTCCCCCAGATGGCATGGTCCGGGTTGCCCCCTCCTCCGCCTGCCAGGCCCCTCTCAGCAGTCCCTGGGGACATGAAGGGCCCGGCTGCCTCCCGGGGGGCCCCAGCCCAGCCTCAGCATGGGCCCAGCCTGCAGCTCGCAGAGCCTTTCTTCAGGTGCAAGGACCCAAGTAGCTGTCAGCGGGCAGCTTCTCGGCGGGGCACCTCAGGCGGGCGGGAG